>JAHBCN010017090.1:0-18744 GCA_019359885.1 Listronotus oregonensis | reverse complement strand
TTTGGGGGAAAATTGTATTTTTTTTTCTTTCACTTTTTTGTAGGGTTTAATTATTTGTAATTTGTAACAGTTTTGTACTCGGTTAAGTTAAAGCATTTTTGCCCTTGGAGGATAAAAAGGTTTTTTTTATTTATTTATTTTTTATTTACTTAAAAGTAAAAATTACTTAAAAATTAATTAAATTACCTAATAAATAATTGAATTACTACGAAAAATTTAATTACCTTTCTTTATGGAAAAACTGCCGGAATTTTGGCCAACCAGAAAAAGCATCTTGAAACACGGCGGACCGCTTTAAATCCGGCGAACGCCGCCCCGCCGCGATTAAGTATTTTCGATTGATGCTTACCGCCACCGTTTTTATACTTTTTTTGTGAAAAAAATCTGTTGATGTTTGAGGTAGGATGAAAAGAAATTGTTATTTTTTAAAAGTTATTTAATGTTGTCAGTAATTCACAAAAGTAAATTATTGTATAATTAAAGTTAAAGAAAATTATATTCTTAAAAGACTCTTAGAGAAGAACATAATAATATTTCATACAGCAACAACTCTTCTTACAGGACAGCTAAAACACCATACAAGAACTGACTCGTAGAACTGCCATTAAAATTAGTTACACTGGGTAGACCTTATAAATAAATTACAAGTTTGTTGTGTTTTTAAGTTAATTTTATAAACTAAGTGTGAAATTCTCTTAGCTAATCCCTCACATACTTTAGTTAAAAAACAAGTTTTTCCCAAACATAATTGTTTTTTTAACATTATCAAAAAATTTGGGGTTTCAAAAATATTTCTAGGAATAATTCCAGTACTAATGAGATTATGAATTAAAAATCAATATTTTTACGAGAACCCTTTAGCATAAGAGAACTTACAAGTGGTACAATAAATAAGAAGTTCGTCTTAAATTTAATATACTTTCTAATAGTATTTTTTACATAATCACTTTTAAAAATATATACTTCAGAGGTCTTTTTTAACAAAGACATTACTATTTTTAAAACAAAATTGAGTAACATAAATCTCGGGGTAGACAGTTTAATCCGTAGCTTAAAGTAAAAGATAAATTTAATGTCTCCAAAACATGACAGAAATAAAAATAATCGTATTTAATTACTTATTTACATTTTTAGATTTTTTTAATTTAAGGATTTAAACCGTTAACAATTAGATATTCCTTTTTCACTATGGGGTTTTCATGTGAAAATATTGAAAATAGCATTCGAAAGTTACTAATATTAATATTATATATATAAATTTAAAATTTTTATTTAAAAAAGAAACTTTGACCTTTTCAACAAAAGATATATTTGGAGGTCCATGGACCGGATCCCAGGAGTGACCACAAACCTATTTTATAAATTGTTATTACATAAAAATTTTTATAAAAATAAATAAAAAAAAATTAATGAAAATTGTTGAAATTTATTTTCTAAAATCGAGAGAATTTCATTTGGCCAAAATACAAAACACAAATTTAATTTGTTTATTATGTATTATTATATAAATTATACGCAAAATCGGCAAATTTGTTAATTTAAAAACAACAAATTTACCTTATTTTTTTTGTTTCTTGCATTACAGAAATGACGGAAAAACGAAATTGCATAAAAATGTTATGCCCAGTTCACTCCCGGGGAGTCGACTCACTAAGACATTTTGTAGAATTCTTCTCAAAATTCTGAACGACAAAGGGTAACAAAAAATTTAAAACAAGAAGTTTTTAAGAAATTTAATTTTATCTAAATAATATCGGCTGAAACAGTTCTCGGATATTTCTTTACTAATTTTACTAAAACTTTTACAATGAATTTGTATATGTATGTATTATTTCATAGTAAAATTAATTAAAGGCTAAATATCCGGAGAACTGTTGAGAACTTTTTTTGTAGAAAACTAAATTTCCAACATATTTGCCAATTATTTTTTGTTTATTTGTATTTATAAAAAATGCTGAACAATTTAATTTGGTTAGTGACTGCGTTAGATAAGAAACTCCGCAAATTATGGATCGAGACATACCAGGCACGATTTTTAGAAATTTTTTTATAGTATTTGAAAAAAAATTAATGGTTTAAAGTAAAATCTCCATGTACTATTGGGCAATTTCATCAAACAACTAAACTTTAGATTTTCCTGAATACTTTTCACCAAAATTTAAGCGATCGGATCTTATTAAATAATATGCTAATTATTTATCAATATAACTCAATTAAATTTTGATTTACGTATAATTATCAATATATATATATATATATATATATATATATATATATATATATATATATATATATATATATATATATATATATATATAATATCTACAGGTGTAATTAAGTATGTACAATAACTTTAAACAAAGGTTTTGTGGTGGGTCCGCAAATTCTTCGTTCTTATTGAGGTTCTCATGATACCGACTGTTAAACTTAAAAAATAAAAATTATTTTTTTGTAAATATCTGAAATATCCCTAAACCAATTTTGTTCTTATTTGGCGGTTTTATTAATTGCATAAATGTGCTTATTTTGGCTCAGCTCGAGAGGCACCAAAACGAACATTTTTGGCCAAAAAAATGCACGCCACTCACTGTTGTACAATTTTTAAAGTTTCTTTAAAATAAGCAAACAAAAATAAAGCTTCTTTGTCTCCCAAATTTTTTTTGTATCTTGCTTAGTTCTTTAGAGAAACATGGGGAAAAGTTTCTTTTGGATACTATTTTTTTATTTATGTTACAACAAAAAATCCTTAGTTAAATAACGTTAACACCCAAACTAACAAGTTTTACTAAATTAAGAGTTGACAATGGTCTCCTGCGGCTTCAATATATGTTTCTTTTGTGGTCAAGGAATATGATATGATGATGAGTTAGACATTTAATCGTCCAAAATAACAAATAAACTAACTACAAGCGTTGTTTGAGTGACTTCTATAAGATTACCAACCGATAGGGAATGTTCATTACAAAACAAGGTATAATAGTTAGTATTTGGTAAAAACTGGAAATATTTTATGTATCTAAAACAATACAGTTTGTTCTATCTTTTTTAACACATCGGATAAATATGTATAAAATACGTTACTGTCACAAAACTAAATTAAACTGTTTTTTAAGATAGTAAGGAGAATACGACCTATTCTCTTTACTCTTTATTATTAATACTGACTTCCTTCCTAGGACATTTTGCCTGCCTCACAGGACTCGTCAGTCGTCAGTAGAAAAGTACAGTGTATTAAATAATACAGAAAACAAGTGTTTACTTAAAAGTTGAATATTATAGCCTTGCAATAAGCTGTTATATCCAAATATCCACTGCCATCTGATTCTTAACTGAAATCGGATGTAGCTAAAAACGATATTAAACCTTAACCGAAGGAGGTAGTTATATATTACACTTTTTATTTTCTGTATTCTCCACAATGACTTTCACTTAGATGCATTTTGCTTGCTACAGCCACTAGGTTCTCGTCAAAGGGACTGTAGCGAGGGTCTACTTAAAGATCATTAAATTTGTAGAATTCATCACTGCTTACTCAAAACATTTCTGTAATTTTATTTTTAAAATTGTCTGCTGTTAACATACGCCTATGGCACATAATTATGAAACAATCTATACTTCTTCTGGTTTATTTTCATTTCAATCAAATTTAGCTAAACATAAAGATTAATCTCAAAATAAATATTTAAATCTTTAATTACCAGAAGTCTGATATATTTTTATGAATTTTAATTGCTTTAAACGTATACTTATCAATAACAACAACCCCCTAGAATTAAAACCGCTTTTCAAATAATTTTTGTACCAAATTTTCGTAATTATCGATTTTTTATAATAATTTTCCCATTTTTAAACACTGTCAGTGTCAATATCCTAACTTAGTTTTGTACTATATGTGAATCAGTTTTGTCATCGTATTTTACATTTTTTAACTTGTATTTCCAAAAAAATTCGCCTACTGTGTAAAATCTCCCTTTGGTCGTTTCTTTTTGACATGTTGGGATCACGCAGTCAGGACCATATCTAACATTTTTTTTAAACATGTTTTTTTGTGATCCGGGGACCAATATGTCAGAAAAATTAAAAAAAATAATAGAAAAACGCTATTACAAAACATCCCCTTTTTCATGTAATGCATTATGGTACAATAACGGAAAAGTAAAAAAAACGACTTTTTATATTTTTCATATTATTCGATACACCTGTTTGTAAGTATTAATCTCTACCATCATTTTGAAAGCTCCAAAACACTAAGAAAATACTATAATCAACTTACCCCTATTTAAGGTTTATCCAAATTTTTGTAAGCAATATTGCCGGAATTCAACCGATGATTTTCAAATAACACAAGAACTTTAAAGATATATTTTGATGTACCAAAAAGTATAAATACCTGTTTCCCGAGCTTTTTCAGAAGCTTTTAGTCACCGAAACCTACCGGCCCGTTATTATCGAATTTTGGAATGTGCATTGTGCCCTCAAGTCCTGTCGAAATTATTTTCTGCTGATCTTCGTGAGTATTTTGGGAAAAGGTATTTGTGCCATTGGTTTGAAAAAGCAGAGCAAGCAATAATGATCCTGAAAATATCTTATTTTTTTGTCAATGATTAGTAGATTTTATTGAAAATGACACTACCAAAGGTAACTAAGAATAAGTCGCTAATACAGCGAATGGCTAGTATTGGTACATTTTATATAACATCTTTTTCAAAGTAATTTTGCAAACACGGAGTAAGTCAAACATTATAAAAAAGTCACACCAAATTTTTAAACATATCAGGTATATGTAAATACTAAGCACTAAAGGCTGAATTTAAGTTTAAAATGTTTTTAAGAGAACCAAATTGAGATTCAACTTTTCAAAAAGAGACTAAGTCATTTGAATTCGTTATACTATTTTTTTTTTATTTTTTTTTTGTATCAAAAAAGGCTTACAGCCTAAGTAGTAGATGCTTAGGTAAAGTTAGAAGCAATATATTAATATAGGACTTATAAGATTTATGTTTTAAAGGAAAGGAAGGATTGCTGCTGAAAAAAGTTTAAAATCTCTAAGGAAAAAACTGCAAACAATGTGGGAATTTTAAAACTTTTTCAGATGGACTAGAAAAGGATGCTTAAGAGTTGCAGTTTGTGTTATCCCATTGGGAATTGTAAGGGGAGAAATTATACTGAATAATTCTATTGACCAGAAATCATGGAAATTACTTCAAAAGACAAAAAGCTCCTCTCAATAAGCAGGATGAGAAAGCTTTTTTCCAAGAGTAAGGTCATTGATAAACGGCTATTCTGTGGATACAATCAGGGATGTTAACTGTTATAAAGTAAGCTGTTCAAATTGAATACAAATTAAAAAACACTTTGTGGCTCAAAAAAATTAACTTTTCTAAATCTGTTTGACTAGAATGACTCTGTTAAAAAATGTAAGGTCATTCTTAGCTTCTCAAAAACTCCCCAAAATAATTGAGGTTGAGGAATATAAGCATTATCCTCGCTTGTTCTTTATATTAAGCTTAAAAACAGGCTTAAGAAAATGAATAATAAAGTAAAAGTTTTTATCGTCAGTAAAACTATGTATAGAATTAATCAAATATTTATTAGATGGTATTCATCTGACTTTTTTTTTTATTTTTGAAATAATATAATTAATACTCGTAATACATTCTAATAGTGTCAAAAAATAGGCTGGGTAATGTTTGTTTAACATTAATTAATCATATCTATTTTGTTAAACATGTTCAATGAAGCCTTATTATTGCAGTGTTTGACTAACTCTTTAGTCATTCGTTGTAATGCGAGAATATGTTTTAGAAGAACAGCGTAATAATAATTTTTAATTCATTCTTGCCTAGGCATTACAGGAAATGACTGAATCGTTAGTTTTTATTACTCAAATACAGGTTTTACACTGTTTGCCGGCAATACATGTACTGAGTAGTCATTTCCGGGAATGACAGATTTCCCTGTTTGATGCTAACATATATATGCTCATAAAAAGAAGTTCAGTGGTGGAAAACTTTTCCACCTCAATCTGGCGCAGGTCCCATGTTTCTGTCGATCTGGCGCACACGTTGCGATCGATTGCGGTTGCAGGAAAGCAGGAATAGCATAAATGCGCGGGATGCAGCGGGAATAAATAGAAGTGTGAGATAAAGGCCGTTTACTTTGTTAGTAGTTATTAGAGCCGATAGGATTTTTATTTGACTGCGCACAAAACAAAGCAATAAAATATTGATTAAAACAAAAATATATATATTTTTCCCTAACCAAATTTTTGGTTTTCAGGGAGGGCTTTAAAAAAAATTTTTATTTTTTAACTTAAACAGGGGGGAAAAGATCTAAAATTTCCCCTTTTCAACCCCGAAAATTAAGGTTTTCGTAATTTATCTTCCCAAAATTTATGGAATTAAAAAATTTTTGTTTTAACCCCAGAAAAATAAGATAAACCTTAAAATTTTAAACCAAAAAATTCCCCTAAAAATTTTTTGAAAAAATTAATATTTTTTGAAAAACGGGTTCAAAAACCCCCCTTAACCGGGTTTGCCAATCTACCGTTGAATCCCCAAAATTTTTTTAAAAACAGCTAAAAATTTAAATTATTTTTGGATTAAAAATTTTAAGAAAAAAACTTTATAAATGTTTGCCCAAAATTTCTTATCTTTTGGGAAAATACGGGGTTTTTTTGTTAAAATTTTTAAAGAAAAAAAATTAGTTTTTTATTTGCCATTTTTCCATACCACTTTTTAAAAAAAATTTAAAAAAGGGGGAAAATTGGTGTAGGCGTTTTTTTGTTAAAGAGTTTTTTGACCATAAAATTTTTATTTCCAAAAAAAAGAAAAAAATATTTATTAAAAAAAATTATTTTAAATTTTTTTTAAAAAACAAAAATCTTTAAAATTTATTAAATTTAAATTTATTTTTCAAATTTAAATAAAGTTTTTTGAAAATTTGGCCAATGGAATGCAAAAAGAATTTTAAATTTTAATTTTTTTTTTAAAGGTTAAAAGGTAGGGGAAAAAAAAAAATTTCTTTAATTTTTAAATTTACCCGGGCCCAAACCAAAAAATAAATTTTGTTTTAAAGGAAAAGTCCGTAAACACTTAAAAAATCTGTCTTTTTTTCCGTGGCCCCAATTTTTGGTTGGGGAAATTTTTTCGGGCGAAAAATTTCCCCTTTAATGGTAAGGGGGCCGAAAACCAAAAAAAATATTTTGGAAACTGAAAAAATGCAATTTAAAAAAATTTTTTTTTTTAAAAAAATTTAAACCCTTTGTATCTCAAAATGGCCCTTTATATTTTTTTGGGACTTTTTCAAAAAGGGAAAAACCTCCTGTTTTTTAGCCTCAATAAAATCCCTTATTCATGGATTCACTTTTAAGCGGGAGGGGGGGTTGCCCCATTACTGGGGCAATAATGTACATTTTTTAATCTTTTAAAGTTCATCGAAATGGGAAAACCCGTACCTATCATTCAAAAAAAATTTTGGGGCCCCTTCTGATTTTTATAAATATTAAAAAAGGGGTTCAAAGTTTTTGCACAATATTTTGGAGTATCTTATTAATTTATTAATTTTTTTTAAAAAAATGGTTTGTTATTAACATTTTTTTTTTTATAATGAGACCTTAGCAAGGGTTTAATAATCCTAATCCATCTTTCTTGAGTTTTGATAAAAAATTGTTTTGCCCATCTGCATTTTTTACCCGTTTCCGGCTATCTATCCAGTGTGGAATGTTATAGATTTTTCGTCGGCCGTTTTTGCGAAAAATATTGGTGTTGCGAAAACCATGATAGGGACTATTTTTGTAGATTTTGAGGTGATCTTTATTTTTTGTCTAAACAAAAATTCTCTAATTTGCACATTTTGATAGATATTCGCGGGAAACTCATTTTTTGGGACTTTGGTGGGCCATTTTCAGCAGGTTCCCAAGTCGGAATCGTGATAAACTTTTTCTCGCTCGAAAGCATTCGCGAAAACCTAAGAATTGCGCCACAAATGAAAACTGTACAGAATTATTTACAGCTTTGGGTACTTTCTGGTCTTCAGTTAGTGGACTACAAGCCTAACTCAAATTGTTTTTTTTTATTTTAGAAAAAGATGGTGACTCCTGTTTTTTGATAAGCCGTGTTTTTTGCAGAAAAAGTAAATTTAAAAACACTTATCCCCTTCTTTGAGATGCAATTTTAAAATTTCTTAATATCTCTTACAAAGCTTTTTAAATGTAATGTATTGTAAAGAGAGCAGTAACGCTGGAAAAAGCTAAAGAATATTACACCGGGTTTAAAAAAAATACCCAAAAAATAGTTTTAAAATAAAAAAAAAACCCACAAAATACCCAAAAGCGAAAAGATGAGAGCTCCCCCGGAAAGAATTCCACATTTTAACAAGGTAAATAAGTTTACTTTACATCCTGTGCATAAAAATTTTAAAATATGGGAATGTTAACATTAGAAAAATTTTTTATATAGTCGAAAATCATTTTGACAACAAAATACATATTCATTATTCTAGGAAATAGACCTAACAAGGAAGCAGCTAAAATTCAGAAGTAACCATTAAAAGAAGTCACAAGTTATAAAGTAATACTCAGGTTTTCCCAAAGGGATTGAATTTGATATTCCATTATATTTAAAACTAATAATTTAGTGAACGTAAGATTTTAATGATATTTAATAAAAAAAAAAAAAAGAATGAACCGGGCTTACGACGAAATCACCCTTTTTTCAGTGGGTCATACAGGAAAACTTTCAATCTTTTGTATTGGCTTTTTAAAAATGTACGTTATGGAATACAGATGTTAAAAAAAACTATTTTAAAATGTATAACTCTAAGGTAAGGAAGCTAAAAGCACTTTTCAAAATATGCCATTTTCTAAAGTTTTATAAAACCAAAATTTCACGGGCTTATCAGAAATGAAAAAGGATATGGGCAAACTTGTTTTTTTATTTTTTTAAAAAATATTTTTCATGTGCGACGATAATTTAATTGATTTGTAAAGAAATCTGATAAAATCTGTTTTATTAGTGTTACAACTTCTGCGTTTTGGGTGCTTGTGTAGTTGAGTTTTAGCGACATTCGTGACATAATACGACATTTATAAAATATATTTCAAAATGGCTGTCAATCCAAAAAAGTATATGCTCCCCTTTAAAAAAGGAGGGGGAAATCCAAAAAAAGTAAGTTTAAGGTTTTTGATGTATAATATGGCTGCAAAATAGCAAATATAATTAAATAACATGTTCTCTCAAAAAAAATTTTTACCCTCAAAATTTTTTTTTTTTCTTTTTTATTTTTTATTTTTATAATTTTATAGGTCCATCAACACTGTCCAGTGTTTCTGGTAAGTTGGTAGTTTTGTAAACTTAAAAAAAATTTTAAATTTAATTTTTTTATTTTAAATAGGTATGTCTTTACAAAAAATTTACGATTCCATATTTTCAAAGAAGGAATCAGGCAGGGGTGTTCAAAATTATTTTAGCTTTTAGATTGATTAAAACCAATTTTAGTCAAAGCTTTCTCGAAAAATATTAGAGGGAAAAATATGAGTGACGGGATTCAACTCTGAAAAAATGTGTCTGTCCCTTTTTCTGCAAATACAATTTTAATTATTGTTAATAAATTTTCGACAAAACCACTTCAATTTCCCCGGGTTCTAGCTTTAATATTTTTAATTTAATTTTTGAAAGAAAATAGGGCTCCGCGCGACCTTTTCGGGATGAGTATGAAAAATCAAAAATTTTGTTTCAATTTAAAGATCTTCTTTTTAAACAAAATAAACACAGTTAAATAATTTAAAGTCGTTATCTTAATGAGTTCACTTATAGAAAAGACTCAGAGGACAAAATAGGGTGATTATTTAAACAGTAAACTAGCTTAATTTTAACTAACAATAGGCTAGCTTTTTGAAAAAAAGCATTTAAATATTTTTTCAAAAAAACCTTTTTTTCTTTAAGTGTTAAAACACATATTTTTAAAATTTTTACAATAATATTAATGTTTAAAAAAATTTATTTTTTGCAGTCACTATAGGCGTACTCAAACCCAAACGGCCGGAGCCTATTTTCAACAACAATTAAAATTTTAATTTTAAATAGGGCTAATAAATATCCCCTTTTAATCCTTTCCACCTTTTTTAGTAAATATTTTTTCCGTAGCTGTATTTTTTAAAACATTTTGTGGCTATTTTGAGCCTCGAAATATTTACAGAATATTAAAAACTCTTTGGGTTTTTTTTAAAAAAATTGTAAAAAAAATTTTTGGAAAATTTAAATGCAACTTGCCTTTTTTAATTTTAGAAAAAAAAATTTATAAATAATTAAATATATTTAATTTTCAGATTTAAACAAGTTTTTGATCAAGATAAGGACCAAGAAACAATTTTTGATGGTTGCCAAGCCAGTAGTTAGGGTAAACAATTGATGAGAAAAAACAAATTAATAATAATAATAAGTAGTGTTTTGCAGGGATTCAACGGTACAATCTTTATGGACAGGTAATGTATGGATTTTAAATTTCTATAAAAAAACATAAAAATATTTGGTATGTGTAATTTAATATACCATTTTTGTGTTGGCGACACATATCATTAAACTTTTTTGTAAAATGCAGCATTATAAATGCATAATTTGCGTTAGGTTTCTGAAAAAAATATATCTAGACTACAATTAAAACAATCAGAATAAACACTGATAGGTTGTTTTTCAAAAAATTGTTAATCAACTAGCAATTCCAATCTTGCCTTTGATAATCCTTAAGTAACAGGTGTTACCTGTTTTTGTTCTATAAAGAGTTATGACAACTTTGCAGTGCCCTTAAAAATGTCCGTTATGCCATAACTGTGACATTTGTAGACAGGAAGTGGAAAGACATATACCCTTGACTGGATCAACAAGAATTACAAGAGAGGGATTATTCCAAGAAGTATACAATACATTTTCTCTTCAATCGAAAAGGTATATTTATCTACTAACACCTAAAAAAGCATTGAATACAATTAAAAAAACGTAACTTCGATATTAAGTATTATTTCTTGCGACTGAAAAACCAACGCTTTATATTTCTTATATGGAGATATACAATGAAATCTGCTATGATTTATTAAATTCCTAAAAAGAAAATAAGACAGCGTCACGTTTAGAACTTTACCGTAAGTAAGACTTTGTTACTTAACTTTACCTCTATTTACCAGGCTTTTATTAGCATGTATTATTATGTATCTATATAATGCAACCTAATTTTCATCAACTTCGGAAGTCTGATTTACTTGAAAATTTGTTTATAGGTCAGAGCCGATGACAATACAATTATTTAATATATTCCTTTTGATGTCCTTACTAGGATCATCAAAATAAAAAATTAATAAAATACTACTTTCTCAAAATGACAATACTTGCGCATTCGCCGATTTTAAAATTTGTTTTGGGGCTAAAAAATAAGAAAATAAGTTATAGTCTACAAAGCTAAAAAACACTTTTAAGCAAGCCAAACTAAAAAATGGAAAAATATTCAATTATATTAAAAAAAGTAAAGGTGTTTAATATTAAATGTTACAATTATTTATTCGATTTTATTGTTAGCTTTTATAAAATTAGATTTATTATAAAATAGAAAATATAACTTTTGTTTTACTATAATTGAATTGTTACTTTTAGTGCAGGTTCGCTAACTAGGCTTAAAAGCGTGTTTTTAATTTCTTTAAACTATAATTTAGATTTCTAATTTTTTAGTCCCAAACAACATCAAAATTGACAATGCGCAAGTATTGGTATTTTTTGTATTTTTATTTTTATTCTGATGATCCTAGTCAGGTTATTTAAAAAAAAGTTATGAAATAATTGTATTTTGTATTGTCGTCGGCTCTTGACTACAAACCTTCAAGTTGAATAGACTTTGATTTTCAGTTTGCTATAAAAGCGTGTTTTTTAAGTTTTTAAACTATAATTTATTATTTACCTACAAGATGTATTCAAAAAGAAAAATATATTATATACGTATTTTTATTTACAAATCTTATCCCTGTTTTTAGTAAGTTGCTATAATAAGAAAATGACTAGTGTCTTGTTAAATTTTAGGTACATAAATGTCTTTTATTGTTTAGTGTTTCATGTATGTACTCTCTACAATTTTATGAATTTGCTTAATAAAATTTTAACCAGGATAATTTATAAAATTGTGGCTTAAATTAAATTTCCTCCACCATATTGTCAAGGATGTTTTGATTTTAAGTATTTTATACAGGTGAATTCCTTAATGATATACTAATATTCAAGCGGGTGATTTTTAAAAAAACTATATATATAAAGAAATGTTCCAAGCGTCTTAACTTTTAAATACCAGGGTGAAAGGGTTTTCAAAAACATGATTTTCCAAAATGTCTGGAATACCTGCCATGTTTTACAAATTCGTTATGTACTATGCAATTAAAGGCATTTTCTGGCGAATTTTAAACGGAATTTAAATTTTATATTTTTGAGGAAAAAATGGTACGTCACTAGATTTTCATGGAATATTTTTTTTAGATAGCCTGGTCATTTTTACAAGAAAAATTATCTTTTTTGTTTGTCCCGTAATACACCTTTTTCGATTAAGACAATTAAATTGAAAATAATAAATTTTGAAAAAAAAGCATTGTATGGAATAATAATCATAATGGCCTAAATTAATTAAGAAAAAGTTCATATGAGCATACAATTGGTTTCAAATATAACATGAGGGTTTTTTTTTTAGTCCATAGATGACTGTTATGCAAATTTTAAATGGCATTTCTGAAAAGACTGATTAAATTATTTTATTTTTAGTAACTCTAGTAGGATTTGGGAATTTAAAATAAAGTTATTTGAATATTTTATTAATCTTTCCCGATTGCAGAGCAAAATATATTATTTAGAACTGTTGTTATTTTTTGTTTATGGCTCTGCTCTACTTAAGTTTTATTGGAATATACTTTATAATCATAAATTTAATTTTACCAGGCGGGTTGTAGTGAAGACTAAAAAGGTGAAGCACATTTGCAGGCTAAGTGTTCTACCAGTGTCGACAGAGGAAGAGGCTATGAGATTGCTTTTTCTCGGAGACACAAATAAATAAGCAAATTTAATAGATTATAAGAACATAACTTCACTATTTAAATAAGGGATAACATGGGTTTCCTTTTTCTAAAAGTTTAAGAACAGCACGTAACGTTTTCTTCTTTAATGGAGAACTAACAAAATTGTAAAATTTATATTTTATGTAATTTATTGATCGTATACACATAAAATATCACAGTATCATCTGCCAAACTATAAATGTTTCCCATAAAGTTTAAATTAAATAAATCATTTATGAATATATTAATATTAATGGTCCTAATATGGTATCCTGTGGTACACCAAAAGTATTTTTCGAATGCTTGTAGTATTTTCTAGTTTACTTGCTAGTCTTTTCTAAATAACTAGTCAATAATTTTAACTTTTTCACTAAATACTATATTCTCTTATTTCCTTGGTTATAGTTTCAAATGCTTTTGCAAGATCAATAAAATATATTAATACATGGCGCTTTTATCAATTAGGTGATATATTAATTTAATTTACGGATAGCATCTTCTGATTATTTATTTTTTTAATCCAAATTGTTTTAAAGATATAAATTTTGTTTCAGTAGAGTGAGAATAAATTCTTTTATTGTTTCAAAGTATTTTTGCACTATGAAATTAGGATTAAAGGCCTATAATTTAATTTCATGTTTATTACCATTTTGATTTTTTTAATTATTACCATTTATAACCATCGGACATACACACTGTAATAAAAAATACAATTTATAAGATAAAAGTCGAAAAATATTATTTTTAATGTTTTTAATACTTCATAGTATTCTTTCTACACGGATAATTTTAAACTGGTATGTAGATTTCCATTTCTTTGCAATTAGTTTCTCGCAAAAAAAAGAATTTTGATTGGCTTTTAAAGTTTCATTTAAAATATTTTTATTTTTGTTATTAATTTTCATACCGTAGTTTTATTAATAGTTATTCCAACTCTGGAATAATTATTAATAAAACTAAACATATAATATTTTAATTAGTAGTTAATGTTTGATTAATTATTTTAATATATCTTATTGAATTACATGTCTTTGTTTCATTATATATTTTTTAAAATTATGGTAGCTGACTTTATCTAGCTATTTCTTTTCAAAATAAGAATGTCAACATATTTTCCCTGTTTATATTAAATATACTAATTTTTAAAAATAATATTCTAAATACTTTTAAGTTCTTCAAAATTTTAAATCTGCTAATTTACATCGACTGTGCCCAGGGTTTATTGCTGAGACGCCACTCAATGAATATTCCTCAAGATCTCATTGTATTTTCATTATACATAACTTCAAGGCCCAGTGATACTCAGAAGCTTTAAGATATTCAAAACTTAATCTTGTTGATTTAGCAGGAGCAGCTTATACTATCACCATAAACAGAATGTTGCCAAATTTTCATGCACTACTATTTCTAATACTTTATATTACACTTTAAAAATAACTTAAATGTTTTAAGAAGCAAACAATACCGCTTTGGTAAACTTCTTTTAGTCCTAAATCTAGTAACTCTTCCAAAGGTGTAGATTACCAAAAAATACTAAAAATTTTAAAGCCTCTAACGTTTTGGTGTTAAATTAGACAGGTATTAATTTTGGCCTAGAGTTACTTATTATTGTAACAAAAACACTATAAAATTCCAAAGTTGCCTCCCCAAAGAGATTAAATCGACAAAATAAAATGGAAATATTTGATTGGAGATGCATCAATTAGTTGAAATTTTGAAGGTGTGGTAGAATACAATCGGTCTGTTTCGGTCTCTAGGCAACAGCAAAAAAAAAAACTAAAAAAAAATGAGGTTACACATTAAATAATCCAGTACCGACGGTAACTAGTACTTAGGCTATGCATGCCTTTGTGGACTATTCTAAAAATAAAAATAAAAGATATTTATGTTCCTGCGGTAAAACTACTAGAGTTAATTTAACTAACTTTAAACAGATAGATGGAGAAGAAATTAAATATAATATTTTTTTTTTTTAATTTCAAATTCAGAAAGAGTGCATAAATCCAAATATTACTGGTACCATGTAGACAAGCAAAGCACATAAATTTGTCCCTTCATTTCTTACAGCAAGTTATTTTAGCCTTATCAGAATCAAAACGATCCCTTACCATATAGAAATAGTCTAATGACTTTCATTTTAAAAGATTCATTGGCCGGCAATTGTCTGACTGTGATGTTGGCCACTCTTGCAGTGTCAAGAAAAAATATACCGGTAAATTATTTTTACCTTATTAGCTATTTAACAAACAGCGGCATTAATAAGGGCAATTAATGATCAAGCCCATTTAATGCGCAAGCTTAGCGTAGATATCATTAATCGCCAGTTAATGACCAAGTTAGTTACAATATATTTTTTTTAATGTCGTATTGTTATTAAATTTCAAAAATTGTAATTGTATTTTTTTCGGAATGTATTTTGATTTCATACAACCAACTTGTGTTATTGGTATACTCAAAGTATGACAGGGTTATAAATGGACTCAATGTTAGTTTTGTGTCTTTTTCTCTATACTATAATATTTTTGTACACCTTAATAATACTCATAAATAGTGATGAAAAATTTCCGAAAATAGTACAAAACTCAAAAAACTCAACATTTAATGAACGTTTATCATAGGTAGTACCGTAGATGGTCAGATTTTGCCGGATATTCACAAGAGCGTAGCTCAAATAATTTTGAGAAATAAGTTAAATTTCCGAAGTATTCAAAATCAAGCAAAAAATATCTGGCTCAAAATCTAAATACGAATGGTATTTGGTAAGACAATTGCGCGAATGAAACAAAGTTAAGAATAAAATAATAATTATTCAACAATATGAAATACATTCGCTCCTGAGGTAAAAATAAAAGACACAATTGATAGAACCGTAAACTTACCAATTTTTTTAGCCAGTAACCTTTTCCCTTTAATAAGATAGCAAATTTCGATTTTTGACATTTCAAATGGGGTTATTTATACATGAGTAAAATTGCCATCCAAAAGTTAAAACGCAAAAACCACTAATATAAATAAAAATTTAAGTATTAAAAATACAAATAAAACAGTGAAACTTCTAAAAAAGTAATTACACACGACCACGAGACACAAGTTGTGCAACATAAAAGTGCTTTACATAAAAGTCTTTGTTTTGATGGTTAAATCGTATTCTTATTTTTTTTCGAATTTTTCCAAAACAATATTAAGAATATTTTTTTATTCGTTTGGGTATATATCTCAATTTAGTGAAATTCAGTATAAATTAAAAGATTTAAACCCAAATTCTTATTCGATTTTATTGATCAATTCATGGTTTAACCAAATATAAATATATCTGTGAAAAAAACTAAGTTTCACAAATTAAAATCGTTCAAGTTTTGTGGTCAAACCCAAAAAGTGGCCCATATGATATGGTTACTTATATAAGTTTTAAAAACTTATATAAAACACAATAATTACCTTTTAAGGAAAAACTATAAGTACTTGCAAATTTGCCAAGAGTATCTTTGTTAAAACTGAACGTTTTAACGAATATCGATCCCTACCCAAGAATATTCTCCTTAGAAATGAAGTTCAGGACCCAAAAAAAAAACAGCTTTTAAGGAAACATAAGCATTCATTGTAAAATAAATTATAATTTATTGGGAAAAAATTAAATTTAAAACTTTTTAAGAAAGAAAATTTTTTAAATGAAAAAGAAGAAAAAACAGTTAGAAATTTCCTAAAAAATTTCAGAGGAATATTTTAAAAAATTTGATAAAAAAAATGTATATGTATTGCTTCTCAATATTAAAAAAAAAAATTAAAGCATTGAAACAAAATCAATTAACACAGGAAGGGAGAATATCAAAACATTGGTAATTTTGGGTTAATTTAATTAATGTATAACAGTTTACATAATAAACCCCAAAAATCGGCAGGAACTAAAAGAAGTTCCTAGGAAAACCCAAAAACGACTTGACACTAACCATTCATTCATCCAATCAGGAAAGGTTTTTGCAAAAAAGGTTCATGCCATTCTGAAAACTGGAGAAAATTGATTTAAAACTCTTTCTTCATATAAAGCAGAAATTTTGCCTACATTGAGGAATGCCAAACTAATATAAGCTATATTAGAGAAACTGGATGTCATTGGAAAATCGGAGATTTAAAAAAAAAATTTTAAAAATTGGTTTGCTATTTTTTTTCTTGGTTAAACATTTTTAAAAGTACACTGTAGATGTAACATACAATTAAAATGCATTGGTTATTAAGGTATATTTAACGGTTTTTAAATCTTGTGCTTTTTTATTTCCTATATTTTTTTAACTGTTTTGGGTTTTTATAAAGAAATAAAGTTTGTTAGACGATAGTAAAAATCGGCGAAAAGAACCTTTTTTATTGCAATTTTTGTTTATGAATTTTTGTTGTTCCTATATTCTAAACTTAAAAATGCTTTTGGTTTCAGGAAAAGAGCTAGAATATCAACAAAGAATTTATAGGAAAGTCTTGTTGAATTAAAAGAATTAAAGCACCAGACGTTGCAGTTAGAAGCAGGATTAAAAAAAGCTAAGATGAGAATGAAAAATTTTGGGGGTACCTGTTTTTCCAAAAAATGTTTTTAGATATCCCAAATATGTGAAAATTACTGTTTTAATTATAAATTTTAAAAAAGGTTTTCGGTCCCGAATACAAAAACAATAAAATACTGTAATTATTTCTCCTAAGATTTTTAAAAGGAAAAAGAATATTTAAAAAAAATTATACTAATTGTTGCAGACAAAAAAATAAATAAACTTTTAAAAAAACAAGATAAATATTTACTGACTTAAGGAAAGACTAATTTTTCCAAAATTAAAAAGAATTTAAAGATAGCGGCCCAAAATACAAATAAAAATAAAAAATGTTTCCTATATTAAAAGAAAAACCTTTTCTATAAATTACGGGTGGGTCTAAATGTGGAAAATAATACATATTGTAACAAAAATCCCGAACTTTTTAAAAAAAGTTACTTAAAAAAAACCAAATTTAAAAATTTATTCCAAAATGTTCAAAAATTGGTCCTTTTTAAAAATTAAAAAAAAACAACATAAATCAATGCCAACTAAAAACCCAATTTGGATCTAATATTTTCCACTGAATATGAACAATATATTCCTACAAAAATGTTTTTAAATGGGGGGAGTATTTTTTCGAAAAATATTGAAAAATCAATTTTGATCCTATTTAAAAAAGGAAAAAATTTAAAACCCCCATTCAATCAATTTTCCCCGATAGAACCAAAAATTTAAAACCACCAAAAATATTGTAAAAAACTTGGCCATTTAAATTTTGAACCAGTAAGTTTTTTAAAATGTTTTTTCAAAAATTTGGAACCCAGTGCACTCCCAAAACCCATTACTGCCATCATAGAAACTTTGTTCCAGATAAACTAGTTAAAAAACCCGGAATTTTCATAAAAAAAATAAGCCTGAAAAAAAAAAAGTTAAAACTTTCCCAGTTTGTCAAAAACTCTGTTTAAAACAACATTTTAAATGCTGAAACTAAAACTATAATGAATAAAGAAAATAACTTAAGAGAAAACGACACCGAAGAAAAATACAACTGGGGAAAAGTAAAAAAAAAATTAATATATTTACAGATCAGATACAAAGGAATTTTAAAATTTATGGAGAATATTCCTTACGGGTGAAGATATTGATAAAGAA
>JAHBCN010017089.1:0-18625 GCA_019359885.1 Listronotus oregonensis | reverse complement strand
GTTTTAAAATTACGTTTTCTAAAAACAAAACAACATACAAACTTATTGCTATTCTTTAAAACTAGTATTTTTTTATTTACAATTTCAATTTTCCTTTTTTTTAATTAATATAAGTTGTAAATATTTATTTTTGTCTTATTTAACAGAAAAATAATTTTTGGTCACAAAGGAAATACCGTGTGAAAGTAAAGCCAGAGGAATAGCTATTTACAATACCTGACATACGTTGAAAAAAGAAAAATGGAGAAATAAGAATAAAATCTAAAAAAAAAAACGTAAAAAGGAGGTAATTATGAGTAAATTATGCCAAATTAGATCAAAGACCTGAGATACCTTAGACCTAGAGCAACGTTCTGGGGGTTTCTCAAACTCAAGATTTTTTTAGTTAAGTTAAACAAAGAAAGATGTTGGGGGATCTTTTATGATTGATCGAATTTCAAACTTAGCAAAAATAAATGTCTATATAATTAGAAAGGCAAATATTTTTATTCGCTTTAAAATTAGACTGGGCTTTTTAGAAAACAGTTTTGAAATCAGATGTAAGCGTTAAATGTCGCCACAATTTCAATATGACTAATCATCTAAGAGCATTTTGAATTGCTTAAAAAATAATAAAATATCAACAAATAAATAATACGTTTTAAATACAATAACTTTAGATATTTTTTAAAAAAAAAACATAAAAATTTACGTACAATTGCTGAAAAAATTTTGGACAGCTGGGTTTAATGATCTTTTGACTCTTTTTGCACTGACACGATACTAACTGCGGTTCTAATAGGTTTTCAATGACAGATTTGTTAAGGGTATCAAAATTAAGGGTATTAACCGCCAACCGTAATCCCACGGTTTTTTTTAACGTTACATTATCTTTAATGGAATTAACATAAACCGCCCAAGAATTAATCACATCGGCAACACTGTTACCTGAAAACTTCCATAAGATAATATTCTTTACAAAATGGTAGACTAGAGGTATTTTGAAGACATAAAATTTTATTAATATTAATATATTTTGCGTTTTAATTTTTTAATTATCATTCCACTCGGATATAAATATCCCCATTTAAAATGTCAAAAATCGAAATTTGCTATCGAATAAAAAGAAAGAAGAGAAAATGTAACTGTAATTTTATGAATTTGTCAAGCGTGTCGTCAATCGTCACCTTATAGTATCGACAATATTTTATTTTTTAAATAATTATTATTTTGATTATAACTTCGTTTTATTGGAAAATAAACTTACCAACTACCATTCATGCTCAAATTTTAGCCGGAATTTTTAGCCTGCCCTCGTGATTTTGTACTAACAGGTTTCATTAAATTTTCAAAAGCAAATACTATTCGAAACCAAGCAAAATTATCCGGGCAAATATGGCCTCACCTATGAATTTATTTTATTAAATGTATAGTTTTTTGCGTTTTGTATTTTAATTTTGTATTTCCAATATTTCCGGATATATTTCAAAAATATATATTGTATAAATTTTCCATCACTATTTAAATTCTTCAATGTTTGGCTATAAGAACACACCCGTATAATAAAATGAAAAGCAGGCGCCTTGGCTGAAATATTGCAATATTAAATTTTCTGTCTGCGGCGCTGCCTTCTGCATAATGTGAAAATACATTATACAAGGTGTTGTGGAATAGAAGATGGTTTATTATTAATCTCGCATGGAGAATTATCCTATGGAGAGTTGTATGTTATAACTTATTTATTTATCGTCTGTATAAGGCTAGTGATATTTGTTGCAATATGCTAAAAATGTTTGCGAATATGGATATTTTCGACATAGATCATAATCTTTATTGGATGCTTCAAGGTTAGGTTTTTGAAACATAAATAATTTTTGGTTTATAAACTTATTTCTCTTAATACAGTGTGACTAAGTACTTAGTTGAAATCATATTGAAAACTTTTTGTTCATCAATTTGGGAAAACAGTCATTTTTTATGAAAAGTTCTGCATGACTAAAAGCTTCAAAAACAATGAACTAATATCAATAGTTGTTTTAGGCGTATACGCAAAAAAAATTAAATTATGCTTAAGGGTAAAGTACCTATATTTTTCACAATACTGAAAATCGTTAAAAAGAAAAGTTGATCAGAATTGAGAGGTACAGGGTTATTCATTTTAAAGTAAACAGGGCTTTATTTTTAAACTTCTCTGTACTACACACACCGCAATGGTCTAAGGATATTCCTATTTTAGGGATATAAATCAAAGAATTTAAAAATATATGGCGAAAAAAAGATAATTTATGGAAATTTATCATATTCTGTACAAAATTTAATATTTTAATTAAATGTAGATACCAGAAAAGAAAAACTACAGTGGCGTAAACCATTTTTTTTTATTTCAACTAAATATCAAACAAAATTAAAACATATTCTAAACATATACCAATTTTTTTATAATGATGAATTTTTTTAATAACGAGTATGACCTCCCTGGAGTTTATCACTGCGCGACACCTTCTTGGCATACTCAGAATTAAATTGTCCATATCTTCCTGAGCTATGGCAAACCAAGCAGCATTTAACGCAGCAAAAGTTGTTCTTGGTTCTGGAATTGAGGGTTTTCACGCAAAACCGTTCTTTTAGCAATCCCATGCATGCTCGTTGGATTTAGGTCAGGTGATTGAGCAGGCCATGGCAAAACGGTGATATGGTTGTCTTGTAAAAATTTAGCATGTCTAGCGACATGAGGACGAGCGTTGTCGTGCATCAATATAAAGTCTGGTCCAATAAGTCTTGCATGGGGTAAGACAAATGGTTGAAGAATCTCTTCCACATATCGATGAGCGTTTAAAAAAGTTCAACCAAAACGAGATCAGTTCTTCCGCCGAGTCGTATTCCAGCCCACACCATTACTGTGCCACCTCTATAACTGCGGACTTCTTGCACATTTTCCAAGACTCTTTGTAGTCCAGGTTCTCTCCATATCCTCAGTCTTCTTGAATCCGGATGCAACCCAAACCGAGATTCATCTGTAAAAAGAACTGGGGCCCATTGATTATTAGTCCAACTCGTGTTCTTTGCCCAAGCTAAACGAGCGGCGATTTCAGAAAGTGGCTGGCATCTAATGGTCGTCTATTACGAGTCCACCTTCATGCAATCTGTTCCGAACTGTAGAATTTGAAATTACGATAATATGCGTTTCGCGTACCCGATTCAATTTCTGGAACAGTTACTGGGATTTCTTCTAGCCATTTGCACAATAAAACACTTGAGCAGGCCGAGTCAGCCGTGATGGACCTGATGTCTTTCAGAAACATCACCTGTTTCTTGGAAACGTGCCCAAATCTTGAGATTACGCTCTGTGATGTGTGGAGAGTTTCCCACGAGCTTGCCAGTACCAGATTCTAACATTCCAACAGCTCGCAACATTTCATCCCGGTTAAGATGGCGTCTTTGCATGATAAATAAGTAACAGACGGAGTCTATACTCTACTTTGGATTACAATATACTGACCAATATTTTCAAATTTTAAAACTGATATGTCCACCTACTTTGATTTAAAAACAAGTTTTTGCAGAAGTCCCATTTTTGAACCGTAAAATAAAGTAGTCCATTTTTTATACAAGAAAACACATTAAAATGCCCATCTCCTATCAATATTCTTAACATATTTTACCAACCCAAAACATTTAAACACGATAAAAACTCGTTTACACTCATTGAAATAAATATATCCCTAGACCATTGCGGTGTGTGTATATTAAAAAACGAATATACCCATTTCGCGTATTTTTTTTTGGTAGAATTTAATAATCTATTCAGAAAAACATTTAAAATAAAAACAAAAAAGAGTTACAGCACGAGTGTCGTATTTTTTAAAAGTAATAACCCGTATATTTTTAACCAAGAACCTCAAATAATATCGGCGAGCTTAGAAAGGCTAAGGAGGGGTGATAGATCATGTTTAGAAAATAACGGGGGTCATATAGAACATTTAAATTATTAGTAATATTATAGTTTTTTGTTATAAGTGTTTTTATTACCACCATATTTTACCTCGTATTGTATTTTATTTTTTTTCGTTTATTGTAATTTTGCTGCTTGGTTTAGAAATAGATATATTACATCATGTTTAGCATATAATATAATTTGAAGCCGTTCTTCAAATGAAAACCTCATTATAAAACTACTCGAAAAAGTAATAAACGTATTTTTTAAATTCTCGACTTTGACAATTAAGCACCTGTGACCTGTGGCAGACAGGTTTTTTCAGGTGGAACTATCCTTATAGTATCATGCAGTTTTTAGACAATTGAAAAAGCAGAGCCGCAGGAAATAAACCCAGCAACCCTATATCACCGAATTCCTCGTGAAAATCTCTATCTATTGATATAAAAATATACGGGGTATCCCTTTTTAAAAAATAAAATCACTGTGCTGTAACTCTTTTTTTTTGTTTCAAATTTTTTTCTGATTAGATTATTAAATTTTCTACGGAAAAAAATACACGAAATGGTTATATTCGTTTTTAAAAAAGTACTGTGAAGTTTAAAAATAAAGCCCTGTTTACTTTAAAATGAATAACCCTGTATATTTAATTATGCTATTAGATCGATTTGCGTTAAAAACGGGGTTTTTTTAATTTTTTAAAAACCTATCTCTTACATTATTGGCAATGACAATTTAATAGAATTTAGGATGCCCTGACAAGAGATTTTTGGGCACTAAACCTAAAAAATGGATTTTAAAATAGTTCCTAGGCCAGCTTCCTTTTTTCGATATGATTTCAAAAGTAGTAAAAATGATCTGGGTGGCTTCATTTGAAGGAGTCTACCACATTGTGAAATTTTTGGATTACAAATGGGCCTTTTCCACACTAGCGAATACTGAAATTTGTCGTTCTAGTGCGGTTTAATTTGTTTATTACAAAATTCAAATTTTTTATATCATTTGAAGGTTTTTGCCTTAAATATTGCCTTTTATTGTCCGACAAAATAGAGGACTCGGTAAATGCTATCGAGTCCGACGTCCGAAACATGTCGCTCTAGTGTAGTGTTCCGTTATAACAAAACCCCTGATTTTTAATAAAGTTACTGATAATTGTTTAAAACATACTTTATAAGTTTTCCGACAAATTTTTGGGCGCGTTTTTTCAGTCCGACAACCTAAACATTAATTATAGGAGGTTAGGTTTCGCAAATACAAAAATATCCCCTTTGTTGAAAACTATTGTAAAAAACTAAATTTGACATCACCTAAATTATAACCACTCTAGTTGCCGGATTAAGTACCGGCCTAACGCACGCAGTATGTATATTACACGAAAGGGTTAGCGTTTTTCCCCCCCTATCATAACTTTGTTATCTTTTAGGGGGCACTCCCTGAGGGAGTAGAAACTTAAAATTTTGGGATGAAAGTGAGTTTTAAGACGCAACTGAAAAAAAAACTGCACATTTTTTTGCAACGCCCTAAAACAGTGACGCTAATATTTTATATTTAGGGGCTATAGAGGTTTAAAATCAGAGTTTTTAAGGTCAGAATTGTCTTAAAATCTAAAATGCACTCATGATTTTGATTCAATCATTGAACACAGAAAAAAGAGAGGACATCATAATAAAAACATTTTTTGTAAAATAAAGGCCCATTTCCTATCAAAAAATCTCGGGATCTTAAAGTACTGAAATCCAAAATTAGACCAAGTTTCTTTTTGGCAAGGTTTTTTACTGAATCTGTTTGTATTAATAAAAAAAAACTGTCTGTATTAACAAAAAACATTCATTAATACAGAAAGTTCAGTCAAAAATCTTGCCAAGTCAAAAAAGAACTCTAATTTTAGATATTGTTCTTTAAAAAATCTAAGATTTTGAAATAGGACTTAACCTTTATTTTATACAGGTGTTTTTGGAAGACAAAAATAACCATAACATAATTGCTCTGAAACTATTTGCTAAATAATTTGCTACTAATTTCTTTATCTTTTTATGATTCTGCCTCTCCCAAGAGTTTCTATTCCTCATAAAATGTCCGTAATCACTTTTTAAGGATTAACCCAAAACAACCGCATCTTTGGTTCACTTAATATTAAGACGTGGCCTGGGCTGGATAGTGTACAGCAATGTTTTTTAAAAAATATATTCCTGAGCTTAAACCCCTTTTAAGGGGCAGAAATCAGCACTTGTGCAACCTATCCTGAAAAAAGAACCTATTACTGATCTAAAACGTTTTTTTTACTTATCGAGCTATACAGGGTGTCCGGAAATACCGTTCGAATAATTCTAGGGGTGATTCTACATGTTAAATTATGAAGAAAAATTCAGCAAGATAGGTTCGCCCATCCATCAAAAGGTTGCTATGGCGATTTAAAGAGGCACCGAGATATTGGTTTTATTTTATACTTGAACCGTTTTAGATAGCCATCTGAGTTTTGGTAATAAATTGCTTTTAATAGTAGGTATTTTTTGTGGAAAAGATTCTTGTAAAACCTGCCAGGGCCCGCCGTTTTTGGAAAAACACTCTCTAAAAAAATAGTACATACATGATAGCCCAAGCAAAAACGTATTCCGCATTTTTTTTAATGGCGAGAACAATATACTTTTTTTTTTAAATTTCACTGTTGTTAACACAATAATAATCGGATAAACTTTATTTTTGAACCTTTGGGTTTAAAAAAGTTTACCGTAACTAGATACTACCTTGGGTGTAGAAATTTTTATTATTATTGGGCGACCATGCATGCACTTTGGAGAGTGTGTTCTTAAAAAACCCGGGTAGCCTGACAGGTTTTCTACAGGAATGCCTGTTTTTATGTCATTTGTACCGCTGAATCAGAATTCCTAAAGAAAACTGCAAAGATATCACGTTTAATAAAAAAGTAAACAAATCGAGGTCTCCCCCGTCGATACGCCCCTGATTTTAAATAATAATTTGGTAAAAACACTGGAACAGTGCCTACTATCAAAAGCAATTTATGTGCCAAAATTTAGATGGCTATCTAAAACGGTTCTAGAGATATAAAATAAAACCTATATCCCGGTGCCATCTTTTAGTTGCCATAGCAACCTTATGACGCATTTGCGGACCTATGTTGATATAACCTTTTCTTCATAATTTAACATGTAGAATCACCCCTAGAATTATTCGAACGGTATTTCCGGATGCCCTGTATATCGTCGTTTAGCAATATATTTTTTACATTTTAAATTTATTTGGAAGAACACAAAATTATACATGAGAGACGGTACGGAATACGCCATAAGGATCCATAGCAAATCTTTAATTTGTCTTATACAACTGAAACAAGTTTGTTGAGTTTTCTGAAATTCGATCGTTGCTCTTGATTTTTTTCCCAAACCTGGAATAATGCGCTTCGTAATAAGGTTTCTTCCAACGGTTTTCTACCTCATATCAGTTTTCCTTCTAATCGACTTATACCAGTTAAATGTAAACTCTTCCGGCTTCTACCAAGGTAATGGTAGAGTACCTAGGGCTCAGTGGGATTTTCTTTTTCCGCGATTGATCTTTTTATACAGGGTCTCCGCCGGAAGGGTATTCTATTTTTGTTTGTTTATAATATTTGTTTAAATGAAAGAAAATTGGTCTTATATTGATAGATGTTTTATTTAATGTCGGCAATTATGTATGGAATACAATATCAGATAAATGTCCGCCTCTGTTAGCCTCACAAATGCGAGCCCTTTTGAGCACATTTTTCATTAGATTCTCAAATTTCACGCGGTATTTCATCACGAATTTTTTGGGAGTAGCTCAAGCGTTTCTGGTTTGTTTGCATAAACCCTTTGCTTTTGAGATATCCCCACAAAAAAAGTCCGAAGCAGTCAAATCAGGCGACCGGGGGGCCCAATCAACATTACCATTTCTTGAAATAACTTGTTGTGGAGGGGGTCTCGCAGTAATTCCATTGTAATACTGGCTTTATGCGATGTGGCACCGTCTTGTTGATACCACATGTTAATCAAACCCAAAGCATGCAGTTGTGGCGTTAAAAGTTTTCAATCATATCACGATATCGCTCCCTTTTCACAGTTACCGTTACGCCTTTTTTATAAAGTAGTAAGGTCCAATTATTCCTCCTGACCAAATTGCATACCAGACCGTCACTTTTAATGGATGCAAAGGTGACTGATGAATAATTTGAGGGTTTTTTTATTGCCCAGAACCAACTATTCTGTTTATTCACTTATGGAAATGTGCCTCGTCACTCATTATGATTTTTCGTGAAAATCGGGATTGTCATGGGCAAACTGTAACATCCTATTGGCATATGTACGGCGGCGTAAATGGTCTTGTGGAAGAAGCTCTTGTGTCAACTGAATCTTATATGGAAACAAATGCAAATCCTTGTGCAAAATTGAGGACAAAGTTGTTTTTGAAGACCAAGCTCCTGAGCAGGGGTCGACATCAGGTTGATGGATTGTTTTGAACACTTTCTGAGCAGCAGTAATGTTTAGCCGATCTTGCAGTACGTTGTGGTCCATGCTTGGGCCTATCACCAAACAGACCCTTTTTCTTTGAAATTATTTACTACCCGATAAATATTGCGTTTTGCTGGCACGTTGTTTCTCCCAAAAAATTTACGTAACTTTCTCATTGTCACAGTAATCGATGATTGATTTTGATAAAATGTTTTTACGATTAAAACACGTTGGTTTATCGAATATTTTTCCATAATAAATTTGCCACGTGTCTACTTCACGACTGCCAAATATGAACTGTCAAGACCAATGTTTACCAAAATGGCGCCAAACCAAAGTAGTATACCTTCCCGGCGGACACCTTGTAGTTTTGCTCACGATAGTGCTTTTGACTGTAAAATTTAATTTCTCAAAATAATATTGGGTTTCGGCGCCAAAAATCATGTCCGGCTTAATACATATAAAATACAATCATGTTCGCTTTCACGAATAAAGTTGCCAATGCTTGTCGTTTATTTATGAGTGACAGAGCAAAAGCGATTACCCCCTGTAGGTGTTACTTTCGAAAATCCCCTAAATTGGCATAAACACATGAATTTCTTTTTTGAGCTAGACAATATTTTCCCCTTTTATTTGTATGCATCCAAAATCCGATTTTCTTTAAAAAAATTGCTTCCAGGTTTGGAAATGATGTCTCCCACATCTCTAAGCATTCTTGATACCTTCAAAAAAAGAGTCGTTCACCTTATTATTGGTAAAACAGTTCCGATACTTACGTGAAACCCTGTACCTTTGAGGGAGCCGCAAATAAATTATAACTCATTTGCTTAAGTATGCCAATTTTACTTATAAAACAAAAACCGATGTCACAAACGTGCATTTTATTGCAATTTTATGCAGTTTGTGTTTACATATTTTGTATTGTTTTGTAAAGCCTCAGTAATTTGCATGTTTAGAGACATACATACATAAAATATTAACTTAAAAAGAATATAAATTTGTTTGTCACTGGATCTAGTACGGGAGAATTTTTTTTCGAGCTTGATTTTCTACGTTTAGGATTTTCGGGCAGAACAGTGATTCGATTTTGTACATCTTTTTACGCTCTTCCACCTAAACTTGTTCTTGGCGCCATTCTTTTTAATTGGCGTATATCAATTTTGTTGATGATCACTTTTCTAGCTATGCTTGGCCTAGTACTGGCACCAACACTATTTCTACTTTACATAAACGATGTTCTTTCTCCACAATTAATTCAGTTAAATTTAGAGAAGGGTTGATTACCTTTTAATATGACCTTACTATTGCAAGAAAGCTTCCTTCTCGTCCTTTTTTATAGGAATTTTTACGACCTCTGTTCCGGATTATCCAATATTATTCCACCCCTAGCAGCTTTTAATAAAGTAACATGTTCCACTTTTATGCATATCTTTACATTTCAACTGTACTGGCTTTGTTCCCTTATCCCTGAGTATCTACATAGTGGAACCTTCTGTCTGTATAAATCATTTTTCCTCCAAATCCCAAAATTTTTTAAGCCCCGTGTCAGTTAACTGCCCCTTACCTAACTTAAGACATCCTCGGTACGTTAGTTATTAGGTTTTTATGTTCGTGGACTAAAAAATCCTATCGAAAAATTATAAAACCTTTAGACACAGTGAAACACTTTAACGATTGTTAACAAATAAATGTTTTATTAATTATTTTAGTTATTTACGTTTATTTATTTATATATAAATACCATTAAAATTAAAAAAAAACAATATTTAAAAACCTTAATTCCATAATTTCATTTTTATTATAAAAAAAACAAAACAATTTAAAATAATCCTAAACATATTTATTGGCAGGAAAGTCCCATACAACAAAAAAACACATTTATTTTTCTAATATTTTTCTTGCCCATACAAAATATACTATGAGGCAAAATTATGTAAGGAGAATTATTTATTAACTAACCAAAAAGATAATTGATTCGATTTGAATGGGAAAATCCATTTTTATTATTCTAAGGACTCCGAAATATACAGTCTACAAAAATGTAGAAGTATGATTTTTTCACGATTTAAATATCACGATATAAATATATATTTTAAGAAGAAAAACAAATCCAGAAACATTTTTTCGTGATTTAAAGCTCTTATATTTATTTGACCGATAAAAAATCTAAAATGTATATATGATATTAATTTTATAGAGTGTCGGAATTAGTGTTAGATCCATAAGTTTGCCGATTTGTTATTCTATAAGTATCAAAAAAATATTAAAATTTTTACACTACTTTCTGACTTAAAGAAATATTTAACAAAACATTTTATTGATACTATAGTACTAGTACTGTATAAACAACATCGTTTTTGGATCCATCCACACTGGATTTTTAATAAGAGTCCCCATTAAAACTTGTAAAAAGAATATTAAGTCTCGTTCACCTTTATAAAGTTTGAAAACACAGCAATTCCCTTAATTTAAAACAATATGTTATAACATCATCAATAATACTGTGATTTATAAGGATGCTTTACAACTTACTCCTCAATGTCAAGATTGGTAGACAAATATCATTCTCTGATTTGAAGAGAAAATGGTGACCAACTCATGCAGAACACATATTTGACGAGTCATGGCATGTGATTTTTCATCAACAAAATTTAATTAAATGAAGTAAACAGCCACTGTACAGTCCGAAAACCATAACCTTGGCATGGTCTAGAGTCAGTCAAAGCCTACAGCCCCGTCTAAACAGCAGGATAATAGCACCGAAAGGGAACAAAGCCGTGAAAATAAAAATAAACAACAACAACAACAACAATCTATGAGTTTCTTTCTAAGCGCTAAGGATGAATATAAAATTCCTTACGGTTAATTCCTATTAATTTTTTACACATTAACGACCCCTTCTTCTTCCACGACCAATTAGATGATTTTTTTTTATCCTTATGACCACGAATGCTTGTATGAAGCCTAGATCCCGTAAATGCTGGATTTTAGATGTTTAGCCCCTTTTTTCTTTGATCCGTCCACGTCGTCCAAATACCGAAACATGCAGATATTGCATTTTCATTGCTTTTTTCAGGCAACGCGCTAGTGCCAACACGGACGTTACACAAATTTTAACTAGGTAGGTAGGTAGGTTTAAAGTGAGCGGACTTTTTACGCCCTCCACTACGACCGCTCGGTCTATTGTGGCTTAAACCTTTTTATATTCCCCCCAATAGGATCGGACTTCTAATAAATCCGATACCAGATTGGGAGAGAGAGTTCTTACATTTTCTCTTACTCGTGTCGCTACCGGACACGAGCACAATGTGTTCATATGTGTTCTGGTGTCCCTGTCTCCTGGAGAGTATGACGAGCAGTATGACGAGCAGACGATTAGATCCGTCATGTCCTCCTCTCCCGGACTAGTGACGTGGGTAGCTACCAGCTCCTTGTTACAGGAACCAGATGTTTTTCTGAGGCCGCATCTCCGCCTTCTGTTTGGATTCAGGGAACCCTTCCTAAGTACCTGTTTGTTAGGGATGGATTAGCCCTTCCCCGTGAAACAGGCGCCGGTGACTTCAGGGGCACCTTTCGAAACGGATTCACCCGTTTCGGTGGGCGCTTTGTCTGCTTGTGACCTTGGGTGGCAGCGCTGACCGAAACAAATTTATCCGTTTGCGGTTCTGTCCGCTAGCGCCGAGCTAGGGAAGTAATAGTCCACCACGGCAGAGCCCCGCATTACCGCAGTAAGGCTAGATACTCTGAGAGGTCGCCCTGTATCTCAGAGGCACCGTTGGAGACACCCGTTTAAGGCACAGGATGTCATTCACTAATCAGCACGGTATGCTAACACCTTGGTTAAGCCTTGTTAACCAGCAACTCAGCGCATGTTTCAAAAGATCCTACTGGACCCAACCACGACGACGACGTGTGAACACAGCGGTTAAGAAAAAAAAATTTCAACTACCTCCGAACTACCCCTCATTAACGTCATTTAGACGGACTCGGCGTCAAATTTAACAGTTGTCATCCTGTTTAGGATGCTGATATCCAAAAATTTCTTAGGATCTTTTTTGTTCGCTTTACCTCACACCTACTAGAGGCATCGTTGCCGCTTTCAAACGTGCGAGATTGGTCAGCGGAGCATGGCATATCGCTATGTGTGATGAATTTTATATTATCGAGTATAACTTTTAAATACGGAGTGTGCCATAAAAAGTTCAATTTCGAGATCCGAAAACACCTTGCCTCATATTTTGAGCAGTTATTCAAGAAACGTTATCCACGTAAATAAGATGTATTTTAAATTTTTTAAAGTAAAATTTTGTCATTTAATATCTTGATGACGCCGTATCTTCAATTTCGACCTACTGTATAAATATTTCTTTCACAGAAAAAAGCGCTCTTCGATTAATATAAATGACGCGTTCGAGCATTTTTTAAAAAATCTTTGATAAATTTATACCAAGTTGGAGACTGGACCTGTAAATATTTTAACAGCTAAACACTTAATTTTTTCCGCAGGGCTACTATTTTAATATTTCCCTTTTTTTAACTCCATTATTAAAGACTTTTGCATCGCTATACAGTCCATTTAAAATATTTTAAATTTTTTAGGGAAAAAATAGGTTTAATATCAATTTAAGATATTTGCAAATAAATATTGGTATTACCTAATATTTTTTGTTAATAAAAAATTAAACAAATACACACTCATTTGCTTTAACATAATAAAGATTACGAACATACTCATGAAATAAACAAAAATAATATAAGCCATGCTATTTTTCTGTCACTCTAATATAATCCTAAAAACCTTAAAATATCTGCACAATAAATAGAAATAAAATTTAGTGAATAAACTGGAAAAAATGTTAAAGCCGCAAAGGCGTCAAAATTTCAATTAAAATACCACTGATTCACTCTTTAGTTGCGTACTATTTGTTTTAAAATGTTTACGTGGAACAAACATAAGAAAACGGATTTGCCACGCAATTATGCAAGGAAATGAAACTACATACCATCACGTTAAAATAATTTTCAAATAATTGTTTTAATATAATATGCCGTAAAATAGCAGGAACTAGGGAGATATACCTTTATTTTTGCAAAGGCAGAAATGTACGGGCATAAGTGAAATTTAAACAAAGTATACACTTACCTTAATTAAAATAATAGCTTAAATAATCGGTAATACATTAGCCCTGCTTTCCATCTTCAACTGACACCCGGCTGAAATCGATTTTTATGGTTTTCTGACCAATAGTGATCTAAAATTTCAAATAAAAACATTTAATAAATTCAGGAAATATATTTGTTAAGTATTTTATCCAGTTAACAGAACTAAGCTTTTAAAAGTTTATAAATACCAACCCTTTTGGTTGATATCTACCTTATAGACCTCAGTCTAATAGTTTTTTCATGTTTTCTAGGGAATTCTGATTAAGATCGGAAGCCAAAACTATTTTGTATTTCTAACTACCAACCATTTTAAATTAACTGCCAGATTTTCTTACCACAAACTTATTTCATCAACTACGCTTCTAGTAACAAATTTTTTGCTGTAAGTTTGTTTATACCAAATGATTAAAGAACAGTTTATAACATACTAGCATTTTGCCCGCGTGTACTATACAATGTGTTTTTTTCCCCGTTCTTGCGGATATTCCCCCCGCTTCTACCCCATCTCGTCACAGCTCGTCACGCTCTTCTTTTGTTATTATTACGTAATAAAAATGGCGATGGTAAATGAGTTACGAATTTATTATACTAACTTCCGTCTCCCCTTTTAACCCGTCAGACATTTTTATTTTTTCTGGGGAATCAGAACCCTTATTACCAACTTCTCTATTTACAACTTCCCAAAAAGACAATTTTTCTATACAAACTTTTCCTTCATTTTCTCCCCAAGGAATGTAATTCCAAAATGTAAAAACAGATAATTTTAATTGGTAATCAGTAGCTTACATATCATTTTTATGCTTCTAAACTCAAAAAAGACAAAGTTTTATATAAACTTTTTCCTCTTTCATTCCTTCCCTTGCAGGAGGGGTGGGTTTTCTGAATTTTTTCTTAGGTGACGTCTCTTATTTTTCTGGTTAATTAAAAGCCTAATTACCAACTCCTATATTTACTACTTTAAAAATTTTTCTATCTACAATTTTTTTATACAAAAATTTTATCCCCATTTACCTCCTTTATTCAAAAATTGTTAAAACATAATTTTTATGCCTTTTACCAATTCTCATACCTTTAAGCCCAAAAATAAAAAAAACCAATATAAACATTCCCTCCCCTCCATCCTAGCCTTTGGTGGGGGCGAAAGTTTTTTAAACTACTTTTAAGTAAACCTCTCCCCATTTTAATTCCAAAAATTTTCAAATAGAAAATATTTAATCGTAATCAATAGCCTACATACCAATTTTCATACTTCTATATTCAGAAATGACAAATTTGATTAAAACCCTTTTACCCCCCTTTTACCCCTTTGGGGTGTACTCAAATATTTTTCCCGAACCTTTCACTCACCCCAAATTTCATCTGGTCAGCTCATTCTCTTTAAAGTTGACGAGCCACAGTATTTTTACAAAAAAAAAAAATATCGCACAGTGGCAAAATTCTTCTTTTGAGAAGGCCTAGCACCAAAACAAATTTATGAAGCAATATTAAAAGTATAAAGGTTTTTTTTTCTTCAATTTAAATAGTGAAGAAAAGGGAAGATAACTAGAGCCGTGGTCGTATAATTTTGAAGACGATGCACGAAAGAACGTAATGAACGAAAAAAAAGGATTATGCTTTTTTATGATCTCAATTAACCGATAGAGGTTTGTAGAAGGCCAAGAAATTTCATTAGGCAGTGTGTGCAATATTTTGGCTAAATTTTGCGCTTTAGAAAACTGTGTCTGCAATGGGCCTTTTAATGGGAGGGACGTTCCAAATAAAATTTTGGGGGGTCGTTGTGCGAATTACCGATGGCCTTTACTCATTACCACTATAATAGAATATCACCGGTGTTGGTAGAGAATGTTTGTTTTTTTGTAGATTTGTTGTTAAGCTTCAAAAAATATTGTTAATATTTTTTTAAAATTTAACTTGCCTTAGACAAAGGTGGTCTTAAGGGCGCATTTAAAGTTTATATAGGCTTACAGTGCATCCCTAAAAGGGGGAAAAAAACACTTCAAATGCTACTTTGTTAGCAAGACTTGGGGTTATCACCATGATACCAAATTAAGACAAGAGACTAAGGAGTAGTTGTACTTTGGCTTCAAAGATAGTTACGGTCGAGAAATCGGCCAAGAAGGTGTTAGCATCAGTTTTTGTGGGATTGTTGCAGAAACACATCTAGCATCATGAAAGCTATTGTACCAAGTCATAGGTAGAATAATATTCCTTTCTTAATTTTTATAAAATAATAAAAATCTATTTTAACCACTATAAATTCATAAACAATCTTGACAACACCGCTTTACTAATCTATAAAAAGTCAAATAAACAAAGCAAGTCGGGAATTTTGTTAACAACGCACGCTGCGATGGTAAGAAACCGGCAAACCCAATCAGAACTCGTGATTTCGCAAGCCAAAAAACAACCCCTTTGAGATGCTTTGCCAACGGGGGGGGAAGGGTAATGCGTCGGGAGGGATTCTAACCCCGCGCGCCATCGGAAGAGTTTCAGTAGGAAAAATTGCTAAAATGTTTTCTTAAGTACTTGATAGAAAAAGGTAGTTTTTCTATGGTAATATAAATATTACTTTCTTTGTGTTCTAGACCAAGAAATTCGGCTAGCACATCTTTTTTTTTAAACAAGTTCATATCATAAGTTTTCGTACAAAGGTGTACATTTTTTTCACCTAGTAAAGCTATTCTAAAAATGTGTCTTGTCAATTATAACGTAACACATACTACGGAAGGTTCAAAGGTAATGAAAGTGACTTCAAAAACTAGAGTGGTGATTAAAAGTGATTGGTGTGGTATATTAGGAAAATGGCTGAGTAGTCAAGGTAACATCTAAAAATTTGGTGAGTTCGCTCTTTCGATATGCCCACAGCCTTAGCTATCATCCAGCATCAGCCGGCGATCATTCAAAACGATTTTATAAAGTTTATAAACGATTTCTTCAAAAATTGCCGTTTTTAGCCTGCCGGGATTCGGGCCATCTTCAGTGCCGTGGACCATGTCTAAAGTCTGCAACCAAGTAAGAGGCCCCGAACTTCGCGCTTTCTTCGTTCCTTCATTCCTAGAGTGTCCAGACTTGGAACCCACCTGCAGAAGTTTTTTCCTTTCCAGTCTCCAAAATTTGTCCCGTGTGAACAGGCTTCCTCTCGCCGCGCTTGGGACACCCATGGTCCCTTAGTACTTAGGCCTCACGTTCGTGGACTGTCCAAAGATTTAAAAAAATCTAAACTTTTTGATAATATAATTTATCAATATATTATACCAAGTGTCACATAAGTGACAAGTGATACGGGGTGTCCCAAAAACTGTAAATAATTTCAAAGTTTAACTTAAAATATTCTGATTTCTCATTTAATATAAAACATTTTATATTTGTGCTGTAACGTCGTCGTATTTTTATGCTTAATAGGCTTCGCAGTCGGGAAGGCGATTTGGGTTTTTAGGTGAAATAAATATTTTTTTTACCAAATTCAAGTGAATTTTGTGCCAAATTTAAAGCCAAATTTTGTAACTTTTCCTATTCTTCCTCCTACTTTGTAAATTTAGGCCCTATTAGGAGTGGTTTCCGGTTCAGATTTCTAAGACCTTGACAAATTGATTCTAAGTGCTTATTTAAAAGATAATTTGAATCTTTTACATTTTTAAAAAAATTTTAAGGTAAACTTAATTTCCCACAATTTGTCAAGGTAAAAATATTCTCTTTAGTAATTGTATATATTTGTAGCTAGTTGACTTGAGCTGCTGATACACCCCATTGCTTATCACACTATATTGTTTGTAGTATTTAATTGCATATTGTTTTTAAATAAAACTTTTGCACAGTTACTCTATTCTTTGTGTCACAAATAGTAATAGTCTTTTTATAGGCGTCCAAAACTTAATGTGCACCTATTTTTCCAGTTCATCTTTAGCCGACAGCAGAGTTTTTCGGCAACTACTTAGAGTGCGGAAGCGCCACGATAACCGTTTCCCCGCCAGAGATGCAAAAGGAATTTTATTTGTAGATTACCCCCAAATTCGTAAAACAATAAACTTCGATTATTATTGTAGCCTTTTCGAACACAAGAATAAAAAACTCAAATTAAAAACGCTTTTTAATATATTAGTGTTATAATTTACGAAGAACAACTAACTAAATGTATACGTGTATATTGTCCTTAATGAACCTAAGCCCCCCTGGGACTAATATTGTATAATTCCGTTTTCATGACTCCAGGAATCGTGCATAGATAATTTATTTGTGTACAATTATTATTGTCTAGACGTAAAGCGACTGTTTTCATAAAATGGCGCTGCAATATTATAAATTATAATTATATGATTATTTCACTATTAATTCAACAACTATTTCAACAAATATTAATTATTAAAAAAAACTTTTAGTTTTAGTATATTTTTTTTGGGATTGCTCGCCTTAAATTTTTTAGAAAATGGGACCACTTCTGTCCAGGTCCCGGGGTATTACGTAGTATTCAGTTCGTTACAACCCGGGACCTGGACGAAAAAGGTCCCATTTTTAAAAAATGTAGGGCAACAATCCCAAAAAAATACACTGAAATATGAATACGCCACAAAACTATAGAAAATACTTAAAATTTTTAGTGACTTTGCTTTACAGTAAAAGATATAATTAAGAGCCCATGCCCACTTTTATTACATAAGGAGTCAAAAAATTTTTTGGTTAAAATGTTTTTAAAGCTATTAGAAAAATTACATTGAAACCTACACTAATTAAAAACAAATACACAGACCCTTTGCTCAATGCTTAAGTAATTTTATCGACCACTGCCATTACAGCTTGAATATTATACGATCTAAGAGCAAAAGTGGTAGTTATAAAAGTGGGGTTAGCCACAATGAGCTGTTAGTTTAACTGGAGAAAGCATCGATTTGGCATAAGCGTGGCATCATAAACGCAATTCTACGGTTCTGACTAGCGATAAATGAACCCTGTACACGATACAATAAAATCCATCAAAACCCGGGAAATGGTTACTACAGATACTATTTTGTCGTAAATCGTGGCTGCCAGGTATAGTTTGTCCAAGCTAACATTTTTAGGTTGGCAATGC
>JAHBCN010017088.1:0-19002 GCA_019359885.1 Listronotus oregonensis | reverse complement strand
CTAAAAAAAAATTTATTTTTAATTTTGGCATATCACATTTTGTGCTGTAAACCATCGTTTTGCACATAACCCCTAAGCCACACATACAAAAATTTTTGTTTGGTGTATTTACAGATGTGTCATGAAAGGGGCACAAAACACCATTTATTTTGTGATTCGTACATATGACCTATTCAAACAGCTATGAATTTTCCTTGATATTAACAGCAACTTAAATTTCTTCGACTGTAGCCACGTAAATAATGCCGTAATAAAATTAAACCTCGCTTAAAAGGTGACATGTATTAGAAACACGAATAACGTTTTACTGATTATATGCGCTGTGACATCAGACAGCAGCGACCTTCGAAAAGCTTGTATTGGCGCCAATTCTTCGCGTTTGAATTTTAAAGGGCAGTTTTGGCTTGAAATATGTTTTTTTTTAATCTTTTTTGAAGTTACAATACGATTTATATGCATATATGGTAACATTTTATAGGTTTTCAAAAAAACGTGAATATACCCAATTGTGTACAATAGAAGATGGAACCCCCCATATACCAAATTTAGTCAAAATCGGAGTTGCGGCCACTTTCAAGACAATTACCAAAACCAATAAGGAATATGCTTGTGATTCAAATAAAGGTCTTTTATTATAAAATTTATTGCTTCAGAAATATGTCTATATAAATATTTTTTAATGTAATTTCTTTTTTATTAAGAAAATAATCAGAAAAAAGTGCATAAAATGAGTGGACAATTAAAAGCTGTTGAAATGCAACGTTATTGGTCAAATCAAATGTGACATCAAAGTCTACATTTAAAATGTCAAAAGTGCTTAGTTGCTTATTGGGTTTTTGTCATTTAGTTTTATTCTAATTATTTAATATATTTTTAGGAGTGATATTACATTTGTCATAAGAAAAAAAAGAAGGGCTAAAAGGAAAATTACTGATAGCGGTTATGTAAAGGCACAATCAAATAATCCTCCATAATTTAATGTGTTCATGAAACACGCTGTAGAACGATGTAAGCTATGATAGAAAAAAATATATACATGAGTATTGCTTAATATAACCACAATTATTAGATCCTGTAAAACTTTTGGTGGTTCGCGTAAATTCAATTTGTTTTAGAGTGAAAATAAGTGAAGGGCTGTTGCCAGATGCACGTTCAAATATCACTGTGATTTATTTTCGCCTTATTATTTTTTTGTTGTCCATGTGTGATGCTAACTTTAAATGGTAAAATTACCTACTTTTTAATCCTAAAAAAAATATTCACAAAAAATTTTAAACTGACTCGCTACAATTTAGATTTTTTTATTTAATGTAGTTGAATAATATTCCAGTAACTGAAGACCTGAAAGTACCCAAAGCTGTAAATAATTCTGTATAGTTTTCATTTGTTGCGCAATTCTTAGGTCTTCGCGGATGCTTTCGAGCGAGAAAAGTTTTTCACGATTCCGACAAATTTGGGAACCCGGCTGAAAAATGGCCCCCACTAATTCAAAAGAATTTTTTCCCAAATTTTTAAAAAGGGAAAAATAATTCCCAGAAATATTAAAAAAAGTAAAAATAATTTTTTCAAAAAATGTCAATAAATTAATGAGATACCCTCAAAATATTGTGAAAAAAACTTTGACTGCTTTTTTTTAATATTTTAGAAAAATCAGAATGGACCCAAACTTATATGCAATGATATGTACGGGTTTTCCCATTCCGATGAACTTTGCATAATTAAAGAATGTAGATTATTGCCCGAGTAATGGAACCTTTCGTCCGCCCACTTATAAGTGAATCTATGAAGATGGCGGCATTCTAGTGGTAGAGCGGCAGCTGAAATGAGGAGACTTTTGGGTCCCGTTATCTCAAAAACTATCGATTTTTCGAAAAAAAAAATATAAGGATCATTTTTGTAGATTACAAGGCGATCTTAATTTTTTGTTTAAAAAAAATTCTTCAATTCACATATTTTGGCAGATATTAGCGAAAAACCCATTTTTCGGTCCTTGAGGGGCCATTTTTAGCCCTTCCCACCTGTTAATGTTGATAAACTTTTTTTGGCTTGAAAGCATTCCCGAAGACCTAAGAATTGCGGCACAAGGAAAAATTGTACAGAATTATTTACAGCTTTGTCCCTTTATTTACTGGACTATAAGTAGATGAATATTTTGCACCGTAAGTTTTTGTAGCCAAGTTGTCCTCAAGTTGTAAGAAATTTACTGCCAATTTTTCGACAACTTTTCCGACAACTTGACTACAATTTGCGGAGGTAAATTCTCGGCTAATCTGGGTAGGCTTTTATTAACCTTAAAACTTCCTTAAATAAAAATAAATATAGCTGGGAACATTAAGTCATTTTACACGTACAGGAAATTATTGCCATATATAGTGCCAATAATTTAAACAATAATTATTTTATTTTACAAGTTTAATAATCTGAAATAAAACTTTTGCAATAAAAATCCTGATGTCCTATATTACAAAAAAAAAAAAAAAAAAAATGCGCGAAAATCAACGCAGAACAATGTCAGTCTTGACTGAATCAAAAAGATCCCCGATTTGTTAAATTTGTTTTGATATTTTAATATACTTTCAAAATTTAAAATCTTAAATACATTAGTAATTAAAAACATAAAGCAATTAAATAATTTTAGGAAAAAAAGCCAAAAACGATTTAAGATTTACTGTAAATACACAAGACACCCACGGTGCGTTAGTACTTAGGCATCAGCCTTCGTGGACTGTCCCAAGATAAAAAAAAAACAAACACAATTATCCACAAATCTACGTCCCTATTAAAAATAACAAAGGTCCATCACTGATGTTTTCCCCTTTTTAAATAGAAGAGCAAAAGTACCTTTTTCATATAGAACTAAAAAATACTCAATTGTTGCAACACTCAAAAATAATAACTTCTTGAACTTAACATAACTTAAAACACAAAATACTTTTTCTATTTACTTATTTTCCATCATTTTAGGTTGCGTTATGCTATTCCATCCACAGCGCTCTACAAAATAAGCGTCTGTGCACATAAAATTATAGCAATAGTTTTACTAAAATTTATTATAAGTATAAAACACAAATTATCACAAATCACAAAATTTCATTACAATGTTCGAGATCATTTTTGCCTTAAATTTTAATAGAATTCTTAAATGTGTCACATGGCTCTACAACAATCAATTTATTTACCGATTCCAAGGCATTAATACTAGGTTTTTAACATTTAATGCTTTAAAGGGTATTTATTCATATTTAAACTAACAAAAAGCCACTCATAATTCTCCGGTAGGAAAAAACATAAAATATCCTAAGTAAACAATCCGTACAGGTCCCATAAAACCTTTCTTTGGCCGGGCTTTTCTAAAGAATGTTTAAAACCATACTTTATGCAAAGCCGTATTTAGGCGGTGGCGAAATGGGCGCCCGCCAAGGGCGCAGCTACCGGGGAAGGGGCGCAAGATCGGCTATGATTTTTTTTTCATCAGTTGTTAGTACCGTAGTCATATTATTATTATTATTTATTGACAAAATTAATCAAATAAATGAATTACAACAGAACAATTTTATAACAATTTTTTAACTTAGATACTTAATTTATTTATTTTCAATATATTAAGACTGAAAAAATGTATAAATTATTAATAAAATATCAGTTTATTCTCATATTAAGATGCGGATAAATTGGGGGGGGGAGTACTAGTTCTTTTTTTTTTGTTGCATAATATTTAATTTATTAAAGTATAAATGTTAGATTTTAGTAGGTCTGCTATGCACAGTATTTTTTAACTACGATTTTATTGTAGAGAAAATGTATTAAAAGTTTAATCATCCGCAAAGAACGATGTATAGTTAATTTACATTCCACTTCTTTAGGACAAATACAAACAGTGGTTTTATGTAAATCATGCCCTTTCAAATAGTAGGCTAATATTTTCATATAAAAAAATATAGAATTTGACACAAATTCCAGCACAAAATTGGTATTTTAAAAAAACGAAATTCTCGTTTTAAAAAAACTGTAAGCCTACAACTTTGCACTTTAATTTTCTAAAATTTCCGTGGAATAACCCCCGGAAAAAAAGGTTTTTCAAAACTAAAAAAAAACAGAAAAAAAAACAGTTTTTTTTTCCCGAAAAACCGATCATTATTATTTTTTTTATTGTACTTAGGTACAGCTGTTAGGTGATTTTTGGTGTTTTTTTTTAGTATTATTTTTTGTATCGGTTTATATAAATTTCTAATCATATTGCCAACCTACCAATGTGATGCGACCATATATTTTGACGAATAAAGTTTGATAGTGAGAGTTCTGTGGGTGATAACGAAAAATTTGAATAAGTTTTAGGTGTGTTTATGTGTTTCATTTCGTTTTTAATCATTAAGACTTCGTTTTTAAATTTTTGGATTGTTGGTTATGTGATGCTTTACTTATTTTACAGTGTTTGATAATGTCTTGTTTACTTTCGGAAACATTTTGTTACTAAAGATTAAAATATAATTGGAACTAGAATTTTTCCATATTTTGGGTTTCATTTTCCTGATCCTTTGGAAAAAAAACCGGAAAAAAACGTTTTTTTCCAAAAAAAAAAAGGCTTTAAAACACTAGTTGAGGGGTATTCCATACTCTCCAAATCCCCGGGGGGGGGGAGCGCAAATGTTAAGCTCCGCCAAGGGCGCGGCCATACCTAGATACGGCCCTGACTTTATGTTGAGTTGAGTTAATCGAAAAATTACCTGAATATAGTAGGTCAGTCAATGACCAGTTTCCTTCCAGATTTTTCCACCGATTTGCATGAAAATTTGGATTTAGCTTCTACTTACCCTCTAATTTAAAGTTGTCATCGTGCCGAGGGGTGCTTTTTCCCTGGGGGTGAATGCCACCACTTTTCAGGGTAGAATTTTTTTTAATAAAAAATAAGTTAGGAAATGGATAGATTGATGAATTCTAAGCAACTTTTGTTCCATAATGTTTTTTCCGAAAGTTTTCAGTTACTTCGCAATTGAAAATGTCAATTTTTCAACTAAAAAAAAAACACGTTTTTAGACGGTTTTTCGCAAATAACTCAAAAAGTAAACATTTTATCGAAAATATCATTCTTACCAAAAATGTAGCTTATAAAAGAACAACGAAAATGATGGGCTTATGATGTTTATAGACCCAACACAAACGGAGTTATAGCCTGTTGAAGGTTGGTTCTTATTCGTCAAATGCCAACATTAAAAGTTTCAACGTAATATAACCAAAAAACGATATATTTTTTGGGAAAATCTCATAGCTTTTTTTGAGGTACTTAAAAAAACCTTTTTTTGGATGAAAAAAATGTGAAATTCACCCCCTAATTACCACCCCAATTAAAAATAATCTTTGTCACCTTACAATTCACTTTATTTGTGTATTTGTAATATGCTTAGGAAGTTTGACCGTTTAAAGTGCATATTAAAATTGATTAAAGTAAAGACATTTTTGTAATTTTGAAAAAATAGCCTTTTGTTAAAAATAACTCAAACACCCTTAATGATACGTAAAATTTTGTTGAATACAAAATTTTAGGTTTTCCTTTACCAAAAATTTTCGTTTTTTTTTTGCTTGTTAACGTATCATTAAGGGTTTTTGAGTTATTTTAAAGAAAAGGCTATTTTTTAAATTACAAAAATGTCTCTTTTACTTTAAGCTCAAATTTTTAAAAATATGCACTTTAAACTGGTTAAACTTTCTAAGCATATTACAAATACATAGGTAAAGTGAATTGTAAAGTGACAAAGATTATTTTCAATTGGGATGGTAATTAGGGGGTGATTTTAACATTTTTTTGATAAAAAAATAGAGATCAACTTTATTTTGGCCATAACTTGCTTAATTTTAGTGCTAGAGACTTTTATAAAAAACAAAAATAAAGGTTTTTTCAAGTACCTCAAAAAAGGCTATGAGGTTTCCCCAAAAATGTATCGTTTTTGGTTATATTACGTTGAAACTTTCAATGTTGGCATTTGACGAATAAGAACCAAACTTTAAAAGGCTATAACTTGGTTTGTATTGGGTCTATGGACATCATAAGCCCACTATTATTGTTGTTTTTTATAAGCTTCATTTTTAGTAAGAATTTTTTTTTGATAAAATGCTTACTTTTCATTTGCGAAAAACCGTCTGAAAACGTTTTTTTTTTTTGGTTGAAAAATTGACATTTTCAATTGCGAATAACTCGAAAAGTAATGCCTTTCGGAAAAAACTTTTTGGAACAAAAGTTGCTTAAAATTAGTCAATCTATCCATTTCCAAACTTATTTTTGATAAAAACATTTCCACCCTCGAGAAGGGGTGGCATTCACCCCAGGGAAAAAGCGCCGGCACGATAACAACTTTGAATTAGAGGATAAGTAGAAGCTAAATCCAAATTTTCATGCAAATCGGTGCTGTTTGGGCAAATCCGGAGCTTTTGCCCATTTTTCTGTTCATTGACTGGCCTATAGGCATTTTTCTAAAACAAAGCTCTTTTTCGCACTAAATTATTTTGTTAAAAGGTTATCAATACGAGAAGATTTGTGTTTATAGATTTTTTAGTATTTAGAACAAATCAGTAATATTTATTTTAACCGGGACAAAAATTTTCAAACGTACTTTCGGCGGTATTAAAAGTTTAGTTGTGTAAATAGAGACGCGTGTCAGCTACCGAAAATTTTATGACTGGTTTTTTCTTGGTTTAAATATGATTAAATACACTATACAAGAAATTATAATTTCCGTGACATCCTAAACCTTTTTATTTATTTATTTATTTATTCAATTAGGGGATACTGGGGTAATAGGAACTTGGGGTAATAAGAACCGCCCCCTATATCTGGTGTTTGAATAGTTTTATTCACTCAAGACAAACTGTGTGTGTAAGGCTATTCTAGGTGTTATCAGAATAATTCATAGTATGATATTTAAGCAATGTTTTTAAAAAACCCAAGAAACATAATTCGGTCATAAGGCTATGACTACAAGATTTTAGGTACATAATGTAAAAAATTTTGTTTTTTACTGTAGATCACAATTTATATGTGATGTTTATTTTTTCCCTCCTATTCTATCTATTTTTTTCATAAATGATAGTCATATTAAAATTTCTGTTTCCCTAATTCACCTGCTTCTCTGACCTATAAGATTTCGATAATAAAATAGAAATTTTAAACTTCTCTAACTTTTTTTGATGAATTTTTGAAAAAAGAATTTTATATTTTAAATATACATTATCAGGCCAAGGATGATCGCTTTTGTTAAATTTAGCAATGGAATTAGCAATTGTTAAAAGTTAACAACGGTTTAGAATGTTTAACAAAACGTCATTGTCAGTGTTATTTAATGATTTTAGAAGGCAACCTGTCAAAATCTGACATTTTGTTAAACATTCTAAACCGTTGTTAACTTTTAACAATTGCTAAGTCCATTGCTAAATTTAACAACGCGATCATCACTCGGCCGTAACTCTAATATAAGTGACAATGGTAGCAATTCTGGTATCTTAATTTTTGCTTAACAAATTGTTAAATATAATGTATTAAAATTCCGCAACAACTAACAATTACCATCTCCTAAACCGATTGTCCGATTAACCTTTTTTTTCTCAGGGTAATAGGAACATTTGAGAAAAACTTCTTATTATGCCAGGGCTGCATAAATACGAGATATACAGCTTAACACAGGCAAGTTCTAATATCCCAGTAGGGATAATAAGAACATTTATATGTGGTTATATAACTGGCGTTTTTCTCTTTAAATTAAAATGATGTATTCATATATGTCCTTCCTTCCTACAAAGGAAGGATTCAGCATGTAGCTTCTGCAACAAAAAACCTGGTATCACATATATTTTTTTAATAATATCTTACCAAAATCAAACTACCGAAATGTTTAACCTTATTACCCCAGTATCCTCTACTAAGAGTACAAAGTAGGAGAGAAATACAGTTAAGTTCCATTGACTTTTTAACTGTAGGTTAAAAGGACTATTTATAACCTATGTATGACATTGATAGAGCTACAAAATAAACCATTTCCATAAAACCCTTTATACACCCGAAATTTAAACTTTATTTTGCGGCTTCGTCTGTGGCACAAAATTTGACAATGATTTAACCCTTATGAATAACTTAGTTGCTTAAAATATTTAAAACAGGTATGCCTTATGTAGATACCTATATAACCAGTAGATAAGTAGGCCATATACTTATTTCTTTATACTCTGCGCCAATTTATTTTGAAAATACTCTCCGTCTCCCTTCGTCGCTTGTTTATTAATTTCCTTGTGCCTCACCTTGCTTACAATTTCTTCTATTACTTCACCATCTCCCTTTATAAGTCTGTAACAAAATTAAATGTTCAGCTGCACTTTAAATGATACAAATTAGCAACACATTTCGAATCCACATCATCGCCCCAAAAGAAATGTGAAATAACTCAAAAAACTTATTTAAGTAGCAATTATTAATTTTTTTCATTAAAATAAAGCATGGTTGGAACTATTTATATCTTTATTTATGAATTATTATAATTTTAATTAAAAAAAATCCTTTTTACATGTGAATCGTAAGCTACTTGAAGCTTACCCAAAAACAAGAAAAGAGTCTATTTACTTAAGGACTTGAATTTTGGGATACATACAGAGTATACAGATTAGAAGGCTTGCTTAAGAAATTAGTGATTAGAGTGAAGAGTACTATCGCCAGCAAAACTATAAATAGGAATGATTATGGAAGAGAAAAGATCGTTAATATGAGAACGAAACAGAGTTGGTGCCTGTACTAAGCCCTGGAGTCCCAACCGCTGTGTTTACACGTCGTTGTCGGGCTTGGGCCCAGTAGGATCTTTTGGAACATGCGCTAGAGTTGCTGGTTATCGGCAACTCTTGTTGCCACCGTATGGAACGGGATCCGAAGCTAAGATGAACACAAGGCTTAACTCAAGGTGTTAGCATACCGTGCTGATAAGTGAATGACATCCTGTGCCTTAAACAGGTGTCTCCAACGGTGCCTCTGAGATACAGGGCGACCTCTCAGAGTACCTAGCCTTACTGCGGTAATGCGGGGCTCTGCCGTGGTAGACTATTACTTCCCTAGTTCCAAACAGAAAGAGGACAGAACCGCTTTCATAGGAAAAAAAGTGACAAAGGTGCGCTGACCGAAACGGATAAATCCGTTTCGACAGGTGCCACTCAAGGTCACAAGCAGACAAAGGTGCTCCAACCGAAACGGGTGAATCCGTTTCGAAAGGCGCCCCTGAAGTCACCGGCGCCTGTTTAACGGGAAATGGCTAATCCATCCCGAACAAACAGGTGCTTAGGAAGGGATCCCTGATCCAAACAGAAGGCGGACAGAACCGCCTTTATAGGAAAAGGGTTCCCTGGCTTTAAACAGAAAGCGGATAGGACCGTTTTCAAAGGGTAAGGCCGAAGATGCGGCCTTAGAAAGAACATCTGGTTCCTGTAACAAGGACCTGATAGCTACCCACGTCACTAGACTGGGAGAGGAGGGCATGACAGATTTAATCGTCTGCTCGTCATACTCTCCAGGAGATAGGGACACCAGAACACATCAGAACACATATTGTGCTCGTGTCCGGTAGCGACACGAGTAAGAGGACAGGTAAGAACTCTCTCCCAATCTGGCATCGGATTCATTAGAAGTCCGATCCTATAAAAAGTTGTCAGCCACAATAGACTGAGCGGTCGCAGTGGAGGGCGTAAAAAGTCCACTTTTAAACCTAACCTAAGCCCTGAAGTACTCCAACATTTATTTGATGAAAGCTAGGAGAAATACTATCTACAATAACTGATATACATCAGTTAGAATGGACACTACTGTAGAGCCAAAAACAATGCTTAGAAGGAAGACTGTAGAAAGAAACTTTGTTAAGGAGCGCAATATGCCAGACCTGGTAAAAAGCTTTGGATATGTCATGAGCAATGATCTGGGATTCGTCAAAAAACTCAAGGAACTTGTTCCAGTTGGGTAAGACAAAGGAAAGAAGATCTGCTGTGGATCTTTTGTGACAGAATCTGTAGTCTTGTGTGTCTTGTAAGATTTTGTTTTTCCAAATACCCTAAGATTTGGGAATTAATAAATTTTTCCATTACCTTACAAACAACTAAAAGAAGAAATAAGGGTCTACAGTGAGAAGTTTAAAGGAAGAGTTTTGGGTCCTTTCTTAGGGATACCTACCTACCTACCTAGGGATAGGTTGCACAGGTGCAGGTTTCCAGCTCTCTAGAAAAATAAGCGTGTTATAAGAAATACAAAACAAGGCAAGTTTCCAACTCTATGCACTAAAAGTAATTTCAACTTAAAGTCCTAAAATAAAAGTCTATTTCAGGAGACAAACTCCTAGGGAACGAAAACACGGACCACCCCCTCCCCTTTTTACGCCAATGACCATTAGTGTTTTTATCTCTAATAGGTTATTAATTGAGTTTTTAGAAATCCTTTTTCAGCCATTATATCTTATAATGATACATTATTAAATAACAAAATGCACAAAAATAGATCCACACAAATATTAGACCAATACAACAAAAATGCAAATTCTGAATTTCCTCATGCCCACACAGGCAGCATATTTCAGAAATTAACCAAATGCTTGATATAATCCACTTAAATCTACAATATTAAAAATTAAAATCAACTTCAAATTTAGCAACATAATTGTACAATAGTTAAGAGTTTTTTTCAGAGCACAAACTTATCATAGATCCTTTTGGTCTGACTTCAAAGTTAAAGGGCCAAATATCAAATATAGATAAATGGTAATTATCCTGAAAGTAAATGTTTAAAAAACAAGATATTTTGCAGGTGGTTCTAAAACAGACAAAGGAAGATATTTAACATGTTTTTAGTTGAAATATATTTTATGCAAAAGGCATAATAACAAAATAACAACAATAACTTTAGATGATCTGAATTAATCCAAGAGAAGTGACCCCAGAATATCTAACATATCTTTTGGGGCAAGGATAATGAATTTTAGTAGATAGGCTGGTAACCACAGAGTCCCACACTTCCATGATATGCAGTCTATACTTGTTCATATTAAACATTGTTTTAGGAAAAAAAGACTTAGCCAATAAGTTTATTACACTAATACCTCTTGCCTAGCACACAATATTTATTAAGAAATAAAGTTACCTGTGCCTTCCCGTCTCCTCATCATACACTTTCCTCACCACACTTTGCTTTTTTTCCCATTCTTCTTTTCTCATTGGTGCCATAGACTTACTTTTGTCCATCAGTTCTAGAGGAATGTCATTTGACTCTTCTTTCTCGTTATCCCTCTTATCCTTTTTTACCTTTTTCTTTTTGTCATCTTTTTCCAGCACCTATAAATAAATAAAAGTCAGATTCACCTATATAGGTAAAATGGGGGTTTTTAAAACATTTTGGATGCATTTAAAAAGTGAGTTGGAGAAAATAGGAATTACTGGAATTATGAACAATCTTATTAGAACCTTTCTTATGGGTAGGCAACAGTATGTTAAAATAAAGGATGTGTCAAGTGTAACAAAAACATATAATTTCGCGTTCCACAGGGATCAGTTCTCGGGCGCTGCTGAACTTTATATGTTCTTAGCCTAAAATGTGCAAACCTTAAAGTGCTATTTTACTTTCGTGGGACGACACTGCTTTAGTTTATGTGCGACAACGAAGATGAACTGTGTAGGAAGATCAGCAGTGACTTGGAGAAGTATGTAGATTGGCTCTATTTAAATAAACTTAAAATAAATATTGATAAAACTAAATGTATGATATTTAAACAAAAAATGAAATTGTAAAATATATTAAATTAAAATTGATGACATAAATAAATTAAAATTAAAATTGGGTTTATATTGATGAAAAATTAATTGGGTGAACATATAGGTTATATAATTAATAAAATTACATGTTACCTTCTGTGTTAGAGCTACTTAACTTGTAAAACAAGGTTAATGATATACAATGCCTTTTTTCTATCTTACCTCCATTATTTGCTTCCCATTTGGGGTACATGTAGTAAGATATACTTCAAAAAAATTCAAGTTCTTCAAAATAAAGTACTAAAAGCATTGTATAAATATAACAGACTTACTAATACCGATACACTGTACAATGAACTAAAATTTCATAGGATGGATACACTTCTAAAAATCGAACAATGTAAGCTTGTTATAAAATTATTCATCAACACCACAAAAGCAACTCTTACATAATACTATCAGTGAGATCCATAACTATAATACTAGAATTGTAAATGACATCTACAGAATTCCAACAAGAACAAACATTGGTGTTAGTAATCATATAACCCAGGCATCTATTGAATTTACAGGTTGCCTGTCAGTATTAAAAATACCACTGTGTATAGACCATTTCTAAATAACCTTAAAAGGTTCTACGGTTCATAAGTATTGTTACACATTTAAGTTAGCACTGTATATAGAAAATATTCCCGAGGCCAGTAGTCTTAAAGTACTGATTAGGGAATTAATTTGTATAGAAATGTATTTTACATGATATTGTAATATATGTTGTTTAAAAAAAATAAAAAATCAAGTACCTATATGCCTTAAAATGCTTACACTACCAAAAAAAGAGATGATGATAAGTTTACACAGGGTTTGGACATTCAAATAGTCACAAATTCCATTACTTATTCAGGTCCAAAGTTTCAATAATCCAGGTTATAAATTTTGAACATATCAACCATTTCTTTAATTACTATTTTCTTATTAGTTAAAAGAGAACTATTACCACACATTTCACAGTTTGTAAAAATTTATATTAATCTCTTTTACAAAATTTACCTCCACATACTTAACTACAGGCTACAGGATGACCCTGCAAAGTGTGCTTCTAATTGGTTGGACACTGCTTTAGATTGAACAGGCTATTTTAACAATTAATTTATAAATTATTTTAACCTAAATGGTATGGAACAAACTGCAAGGATTAACTAAAAATTTTAAGAATATTTCCAGGGTGCCACATCATTTTTTTGGATTTATGTGAAAAATCTAAAGACTCCATGACTATACCAGTTTTCCAAGTTAGGCTTAATACTGACTATAGCAAATTTTAAAAATACCAAAGATTTTTAACTGTTTTTTGTATGTTGTTATGTAATACACTTAGGAAGCACTAGCTGTACTAATGAAAATAGCTATTAGAGCCAAGAGTAGGCCAGATCTTAAAAAAAAAATCATCTTATATTTATCTTTAAGTACACAGATACCTATTTGATATCAAGGTTGCAATGTAAATAAAATACTTAATACTTTAAAAACAGTTTGATTTAATTAAGAAGGTTTTTTTTACCTTCTCTTTTGATTTATCCAAAGACTTCTCAGATGACTTTTCTGTAGTTTTATCATTTAAAGATTTAATATCTAGCTTTTTCTTTTTTTTCTTGGGCTTATCTTTTTTCCTATTGTTTAGTTTTTCTTTTCTCTTCTCTTTTAGCTTTTGTTTTAATATTTCCTTATTTTTCTTTTTTCTTCTTCGATTATTATCAGATGATGAGCTAGAACTACTACTGCTGGAACTACTGGAGCTCGAACTAGAACTAAAAAATTATTCTTTAAAAAGCAGTAACTATTGTCAATACTTAATTCAGATTAAATTTTCTAATCAAATTTTAAAAAGAACCTATTAGACATTATTAAAATGTATATCTGATACATTTTTTGTATGTATAGTACATGCAAGTTTTAAATAAAGCACCTCAAGACAGATATTTACGAGGATATTTAGGTGTAAAGAGCATGTAATAGTTTTGAAATTGCAGCTTATTGGCCTATCGATAATAGTAGGTTTTCGGCCAGTTTGCAATATACCTAATTGCTGTGTTTAAATATAGTTTAGATACCAGAATTTACCACTTAATAAGTCTATGTTGATGATAATCAAACGAACCTAGAACTACTGCTTGAGCTAGACGAAGAACTGCGGGAACTAGAAGTGGAGGAGTCTCTTTTCCTTACTTTTGACCTTTTAGTCGGTTTATGCTTCCGGGAATCCTCTGAACCACTGCTATCAGTCAAGCTACTAGTACTAGAATCACTTTCGGAATCAGAGCTCGACGAACTTTCTGAACTGGTGCTGTGTTTTCTCTTTCTCCGATTTTTTTCCAGTTCTTTTTTAGTTTTAGGTTTCGTTTTCTTAGTTTTCTGCATGGTTTTTCGTTGAAAAAATTATGGTACACGAATGTAAATAATCATAACCTTTCTGTCAACGACAGATGTTTACTTGCTTGTATGGAGGGTAGAGAGATAAGGAGCATCACCTCTTATGGCTGTTGGGCTAAAAAAGTAGCCCAGAATCAAGGATGGTAAACTTAACAAGGAGTGCTCGATCCCATTTAAGCCCATATACGCCAATTTAATTGTCAATTCAATATTTGTGACGTAATCGTTTTGCCTATTGTTTTGTTTACAATAAGTATAAAGTCTTAATTTTATCAAAAGATATACAATACAGATCCAAAAGTACGTGTATATCCAAATTAGTTTTTAAAAGTTAAATATTTAACTAAATTAATAAAATGTATCTACCTTCTGGGCAAAACGGTGACTCCAAACATAACCTATATTTGCGGACAAATAGTAAAAATCGAGCACGCCTTGTTAAGTTTACCACCCTTGGCCCAAAATGGCATTAGATAGTGTAGCGGAGGGTATGGTGTGAACCAATAAGAACCAGAGACCTTAACGCAATAAATATAAAGTGAAGTTTAAAACAACGAGATTATTGGTTTAAAAACGGTCCCCTGAAACACCAGCGCCATCTTAATTTTCTGCAATCTTAGAGCATATCTACCTGGAGGGATAATGCAGTGCGACAATAACGTGGTTACGTCAGAGAGAGAAAGCAATAGCCATGACACACTCTGTTGACCAATCAGTTTGCATAAGATATATACCTCCCTCCGCCGATCAATCAGCAAATGTGCTGAGAAAGTTGGGAACTTTTTCCTTTATACGACGAAGCGGCAAGGCTGCCTCTAGGAAGATTTATGCTCGAAGATAATAACACATTTGACTCAAAATCGTCATGTAAATAGCCTGAGCACTAACCGATAAGGAATAAATATCAAAGATTAATTTTCTTAAATATCATGGGAAGCTAAATATAAACAAAAGTCGACCAAAGAAATTACAAAGAAATTAAAATAGCGGAAGTCGCTGCCAAATTCTTAATTAAAACAGCCCTATTTTTAAAATTGCGACGCTGCCTTTTCTATCTGTGGCCTCTTTTAGTGGCTTGCAACTGAGGTGGCCTTAGCTGTCAAAATGATAACTAACCTAACCACACAAATATTTTCATAAATATTTGGAAAAATAGTTTTTGGAATTAAAAATGACTGTTCACAATATTTATATATTTGATAGAGCAGGTACTCTTCTATACTACCAAGAATGGAACAGATTAAAAAATTCTGGCATGACGAAAGAGGAGGTGAGTATATCATTTTTACCTTTATTTTTTGATACCATTGGGCTAAGTATTTAAAGACCTACTTCTACACACAACTTTTATTAACTTGTGTTTACAATTTCAAAAATTTTAACTTTTGTAGAAGTGCAGGCCATTGTTAACTTGCTGATTTCAACTTAGCTGCATCCTTAGTGGCTTAGGTTTATTTATTTGAATTAAAAATATTACATTTTTTAGGAAGCAAAGCTAATGTATGGAATGTTGTATTCAATAAAATCATTTGTTAATAAAATATCTCCCATGGATACTAGAGAAGGATTTCTATTTTACAAAACTTCAAAATATACATTACATTTTTTGGAAACACCTTCTGGTCTGAAGTTTGTGTTAAATACTGATAATCATTCCCAGGGAGTAAGAGACTTGCTACAACAGATTTATAAAGAGGTAAAGATCTTACATGTTTTTGAAAAGAATGATTTAATTCCCACATCAAAACCCTTTTTTGTCTCCTAATAAAAAAGAATATTTAAAAATTTAGTTTACAGTATAACATGTTTACTTGCTCTATTCTTTTAAGTGTCTTTAGTTATAGCTCTCTGAACAAAGCTCTTTAGCTTTGTTCAGATGTATTCCTAGTTATTTTCTCTTTTATGTGTGTTTGGATTTTAGAGGTTTTATTTAAAACGTGAGTAAAATTTTTATTCCAATTTTTTTTTTTTTTTTAGATTTATGTCGAATATGTTGTAAAGAACCCACTGTGTAACCTAAACGAATCCATACAATCAGAGTTGTTTAAAACAAAACTTGATGCCTATATTAAACAGTCATCTGTCTACCTTACAAAGTCCATGTAAAAGGTGTTGTAGGTTTAAAATAAAAGCAAACATTAGGAAAAATAATATGTTTGATACCACAAAACAATTTTTTCTGAGGAAAATCTGTAATTTTGCATAATAAATTCTTCATATCTACAGATTATAGATAATAATAGATTAGAATTTTAGTTATAGGTATTTTTTATTAAATGTTATTACTGAACATATTTATTATTTATTGTTACTTTGTTTAATATAAATAATTTTTGTACTACTCAAAACCTGCCTATTAAATATTTTCAATATCTTTCCTAAGAGCACCATTTCCCACCTGCAATTACCTATGTTGTCATAATATTGGTTTTGATTTATAATTAAATTAATTAACAATGAGGAAATATTTTTAGAAATGTTATTGATAAAAATTAAGGTTTCTTCTTCTTCTTTTGATCTATTGGTTCGGCTGCTTTTAAGTGCCATACACCAGCACATTCAATAGATAGCCTCCACTGTCTGGCTCTCGGCCATGGGCTGCTACCATTAATTTATTCTAAAAAACTTAAACATTGAACATATACAGGGTGTCTGTAAAAGGTCTTTACAAAAACCTACCTTTAGACCAAAATTAGCCAATTTCAGAAAGCTTACCTTTGTACAGGGTTATTCATGTTAAAGTAAACAGAGCTGTATGTTTGATTTTCCCTGTCCTTTTTAAAAAACGAATATAGCCATTTTGTGTATGTTTTTTGGTAGAATTCAATAATCTAATCAGAAAAACATTTAAAACAAAAACAAAAGAGTTACAGCACAGTGACTTATTTTTTTAATGGAATACCCCATATATTTTTATATCAATGATAAGATTTCAGAAGAATTCGGTGATATAGGGGTTGCCGGGTTTATTTCCTGGGATTCTGCTGCAATTGTCTAAAAACTGCATGATACTATAAGTTTTCACCTGAAAAAACCTGGCTGCGAGGTTCCTTTTGTTCACGTGTTAAATGCTGTACTGGAAGAACGTGATATGGAAGTTACTCTTCTTCTTGCAGGGCCATACCTCAAGTCTCTAACTGACTTCATGGGATACAAAGTAAAATAATTTAGAATAGCTCGATCCCGGTTTCTTTTTAATATGTAACGATTTTGTTTCTTCGAATAGGACCTTCAGTTTTAAAATCGTTTTTACTGATGATGAATTTCGGTGGAAATTTGCAACATATCTTCGTTGTGTTTCCCTGGCGTTTTCTCCACATTTATAATAGAGAGTTATAATTTGAAGCCGTTCTTCTGATGAAAACCTCATTATAAAACTACTCCAAAAAGTAATAAACGTATTTTTAAAATTCTTGACTTTGACAAATAAGCACTTGTGACCTGTGCCAGCCAGGTGAAACTATCCTTATATTATCGTGCAGTTTTTAGACAATTGCAGCAGAACCGCAGAAAATAAACTTAGCAACCCGTATATCACCGAATTCCTCGTGAAAATCTCCATCTATTGATATAAAAATATACGGGGTATTTCATTTAAAAAATACATCACCCGTGCAGTAACTCTTTTGTTTTTGTTTCAAAGGTTTTTCTGATTAGATTATTAAATTTTACGGAAAAAAATACACAAAATGGCTATATTTGTTTTTTAAAAAAGTACAGGGATGTCCAAAAAGAAGATCTGTTTACTTTAAAATGAATAACCCTGTACAAAGTTGCTTAGTTTAGGCGCTAGGCGGCGCTAAAGTGACAAATTTAAAATCGTTTTTCTGGATTAATTTAAAATACTATTTTGTCGAAAGTTGGCCTGACTTTATGGGGCAAAAAAACCCATGTCACAATTATGATTAATATATCAGTCTATGGCCTTAGAACCTAGGTTTTTTATTAAATGCCTGTTTCAGATTTCTACGCCAAGAGGCGTTTGGATACAAAATTTAAATTAACAAACTTATTTGCTACATAAAAGGTACTTTTAATAAAACTCGATTCCTCTAACGGTTTTTGAAAATTTTGCATTTTAAAAATTTGCAGTAGTTTTTACCAAAAAATCAAGTGACAGGATGTCTCTAAAATGTCTTTAAAAAACCTTATTACATAAACCAAAATTAGCCCAGTTAAGCAAATTTATCTTAGTACAAAGTTGCTTAGTTTGGGCACTAGACGGCGCTAAAGTGATAATCTCTAAATGGTTTTTAGCGCTGTCTAGTTCCCATACTAAGCAACTTTGTACTAAGATAAGTTTGCTTAACTGAGCTAATTTTGGTCTAAGAAATTCACAATAAGCTTTTTTAAAGACCTCTTAGAGACATCCTGGCAATTGATTTTTTGGTAAAAACTATATATTCGTTGTGCCATGTATAAGAACAGTTGGATGGAGCTAAATCTAGAGGATAAGGTGGAGGTTACAACAATTAGTATTTTAATTTACTAATTTTCCCGATGGTTTTTGTTGCGTTGTTGTTATTTTGTAAACCTCTTTTTTTATTTTTGGATCTAGCTGGTCCAAAAGCGTGCAATATTAATAAGAAGTTATTTTTTACTAGTTTGGAGGTACTTCACCAAATAAAAATCCTTTTGCATCCCAAAAAACTGATGCTATATAGCTTCTTGGCCGAATTTTGGATCCGAACTCGCTTCGGCGCCGAAGTACTTGGTGTTCCGGGTGGCCAAATAAGCGAGGTAAGCGGCTGTATCTCAGGACCTGCTCATCTGAAAACAATGGAATTTTTTTTATTATTATAAATGTGGCCATAAAAACTC
>JAHBCN010017087.1:0-18617 GCA_019359885.1 Listronotus oregonensis | reverse complement strand
TTTTACCTATATTATGAAAATTTTTGATAATGGCAATTATATTCTAAATATTTTTTGGGGTTTTTAATATTTTTTTGGGGATATTTTAAGTCCTTCATCAATATTTTTTATAGCAGAGTTAAGAAATCATAAAAATATGACTAAATAAGTCAGTACCTATTTTAACTATTGATAATACCAAATATCTTATTTATTAAATTTTGTTGCAAATTTGATGATCAAACGTACCAAAAAATTTTTGCTTTTTTTTTTTTTTTTCTAACACTTATAGTCTAGCCAAAAAATGCAAAAGAAAAAATTTGAAATTAAAAAAGCTCTGTAGAAAAAAAAAACATTAAGGACGAAAATTTGACCCAGTGGAACTTCTTGTACCAAATTTAATGTAAATCGTTAATATCAAAAAAAAATTTGAAAGAGCTAAAAAAAATTTTACTTAAAAAAAAATGACTTTTTTTTTATTGGACCATTCATTTTAAATTTTTTTTTTGCTAAAATAAATTTTTTTTTGAGTTATATCAAAGATAATACTACTACGGATAAGATAAACCATTCAATGCTATTTTTTTTGCCCCCCAATTTATTTTTTGGGGGCAACGCGAGCCGATGTCCATCGAGAGATTTTCGCGCTATCCTTGAACGAAAGTTAAACAGTGTTGCCGGCAGGCCTTTACTATTGGCGTGATGAAACGCGAATAGAAAAAACACAATCCGTTTAGCCGCCCGCTTTCGCTACTTCGTGTTCCGAATAAGGTACAAGCGACAGACATTGGCAATGTCGCACGGTTTGTTTCGCGGGGGGGGGGGGTTACCGACTTAATTTTATTCACATTTACGGAATTTTTTGATATTCGAACTGATTCAAAACGCCCCTTTTAAAAAAAAACCCCATCTATTCGTAGTAGTATTATCTTTGGTTATTTGAAAAACCCGCCTAGCTAAAAAAACCAGTGCGGCTTTGAATTAAAAAAAGGGTTTATGGGTATTTTTTAAAAAAAAAACTGATGCGTTTTTCTTATTGGCCAGCTTTTTTTGCGGACTATATTTTGTCACTTTTAAATAGATTTTACAAAAAAGATTAAACCAATAGATTTTTCAATATATGTTTTTTGAGTTTTGATTGAAACTAGTAACACCACAAATTTGACTTTTGTCCACTAGACAGAACACTATATAATGGTCTGATTATATAATCGTTTATTAGTAGAAAATCATGCATAAGTGAGAGCCATTAATTTATTAATAATTGATTTTGCTTGCATACGTTAATAATACTTATAAATAAACGATCGCTAAAAAAATATTTTCACGAGTATCTATTATTTATTCTTAAACTAATAATCGACAGTTCCGTCAAAAGTTTTTCTTTAAATAAATAAACAATATTTAGCCATATTGCACTTTTATAATTAACTTGTCTCGAAAATGTAAAAATATTTTGTCCGTCAAACGTGTTGTATATTTTTCCCCCGACCTCAATATGGACCGGAAAGGGTATCAGATGCGCGGTTAAAAAAGTGAGATTTTAGGGGAAAAAAAAATTTCCCCGGGCCCCCGGGGCTCTAGTCATTCTTGGGTCCTTAATCATGCGCAGAACGGATAGGATCGATTTTATTTACAAATTCGTCGCCGGCCAGTTCCGTACTTCGTCAATTGATGACTTAAACAAAATTTTAAAAACGGGTTTAAAAAAACCCTGGTTACGGGTTTTTTTTAACCATAAACACTTTTTGGTTTTTTTTTAGATGTTGTTCTTAATCAAAATAAAAATTATCCATTGTTAGCTCCTTCAATTCCTCTAGTTCTTCTGAATGTTACAGCTAGGGGAAAACCACGATTTTTTATACTGGTTCACAACTGATGCGTTGTAGTTAATAATACAAAAAAAAAGGCGAATACGACTGAACATGACTCTTGTGGCTTATCTAAGAATTAACGTTTTGTTTCATCAATGTAACACAATCATTTTTGAAAAAAAAACACTATAATTATTTATTTCGGTTTAAAAAAAAAGTGAAAAAAAAATTTTTTTGCATTAATCAAAAGTCAGTAAGATGATTAAAAACCCTAAAACATATTTCCTTGGAGCATATACCCATTAGAGGCACTTTTGTCGCGTAAAAAACGATCATGTGTGCAAGAAAGAAAGAATAGCGGTATAACCTTTTTTTTCCTTCCAACGTGCTCATTTGGGGGGGGGAAAAGAAAAAAATACCCCGCTCTGCGTGCTGATTAGTCGGTCTCTCCGCGTCGATCTATCGGCACGTTGGTTGGAGTCACGGGGGGAAAAGGGTTTTTCTATGATTATTTATTCCCCTTTTGCACTGCCAAACGGCAAGCCTGCCTCTAGTAAATAAATGCTCGTTTTATATAAAGACATTTAAGATTTTTAGAATTTTCCTTTTTTTGCTATTGAAAACATAATGTAAGAAGGGCAGGGGGTTTAAAGTTATTTGTATAAACATTTTTTTTTTCCCCCTTTTTTTTATAAGTCTGTTCCAATCTCGCAAAAAACTGTTTACTGTACGGCCATATGCAAAACCCCCCTTTAAAAAAACCCATTCCTCAGTTCTTATTTGACCTCCGATCAGTAATGTTCGCGATAAAAAAAATACATAGTTTTTTCCGGGAAGGGGCTGAAGGGGGGTGTATCAACAGCTTTTACCATCGGGGATCAAGAAGAAACTCAAGCCAAACGATGGAGTCCTTCTTCTGGGGCTAAGCGCTGTGAACGAAGATTCCTATACCTGTTTCTTTTTTGGGGGGCCCCACGCACGAGGAATTTTCCTAATGGCGGAAGATGGTTGCGCGCTCAGCAGGAAGGAGCAGTACTGACAGAAAGCGGTTTTGCGTGAAACCAGTAGCAGCTTCCTCGGTCGGACGTCCATTTTTTTTCCCTTTTTCACTGATAAGAAAGATTTTAGAAAATATTAAGTTTTGTTTCCCCAACCCCGGGGGTTCGAGCCCAACAATCCAGAAATTCCACTACAAAGCCCCGGGGAAAACTGTGTCTAGAAAGGGGAGAGCTGGGGGAACGTACTAGAATACGGGCCCAAAAGGGGGGTTTTTTTAACCCAAACAAGTCAAGAAAGAAAAACCCATTCCTAAACAACAGGTGACAGTGTATTCACGACCCCCTTTTCCGATCCCCAAGAAAAAACAAAACCCTTTAAATATATAGAAAGGGTTCAAACTTTTTTTTTTTTTTAACTGACATAAAACCGGGGTAAAGTCGACAGTCACGCGTTTAATAAATTCTAACAGTTTCCAAACCATTTTACGGCGGTAAAAAAAATGGGTCTTAAAATTAACCCTATCTTTTATTAGCCCCTATTTTTTCTATTTAAATTTTTCAATATTAATTTTGTTACCTCATTGTTTATATTACTACCTAACATAATTTTATATGTATAGAAACGCAAAATAAAAGAACTTATTACCTAAATAAATAAAAAATATTTTGATAAATATAAATTAAGAATGACATACAAATTTCTGAGTCCGGCACTGGTTCTGCTTTTAAATACGCATGCTTAATACTTCGTTTGTTTAGTGCGCGGGTCGAAACTTGCCATAAATGCGATTAACCATTATATATCTAAAGTTAGGTTATCTATGATACTTTTATAACAACGTGGTATCTTTTAAAACGTCGACGCGGTAAAATAAATAAACTGCTGACGCTGTTTTTTCCCCCCCGATTTATTGGAACAATATGTTTAAAATGCTTTGTTTTCTAGGAGCATATGGTGAGGCTGTTACATGGCAATTTGGCTTCAAACACATCAATTTATGTGTTTTATAAATGGAGCTACATATATTAATATTAGTTAGAACTAGTTATCCTGGTTTTGATTAGTAGTAAGCAGAACTAACTGGTTACCTCTCAGCGCGGCTCAAAAATTTAAAAAAAAATATATATAAAAAAAAAAGTTTATCAGGGCCCCCCTTTTACCAAAGAAAACCACCGACATAAAATTGGGAAAAAACCCAAAAAATTTTAAAATTTAAAATTTTAAAGTGTGATAATTTTTTTAAACCAAAAAAACCTTTTTAAAAAAAAAACTTTTTTTTATGTTAAAATATACAAGAAAATAAAACGGGCTTTTTTTTTAAGTTTGTAACACTCGGTAGAGTTATTTTGCAATGTAAACTACACACTACACTAAATATGCTTTTCTGCAGAATTTGGTTTATGTTTAACATTTTGGTGTTTTATTCTTCTCGGTATCGTTGTCGGTTTAAGAGATATAAATTTTTGAAATAAACATTACACAAATCAAGTCTATATTTAATTAAAACTGGTCCAGTTGTCGGTCTCCTGGCTGGTAAATTGACTTCGTTAAGTCTTCTTCTTATTTTTTTTTTTTCATAGACAGCAACTTGACGAACACTTTGGAGTTCATTTCTTATCAATACTGCACTGGTATGCCGGGGGCTTTTTAAAAATTTAGACATTGGGGAGTCTAATAAAGCAATTATCAAGGGCGGAAATTAAACACGATTTTTTCCAGTCCTTGCAATGACTTGTTCCACGGTATTCCACCCAGTATATCCGCCACTTCTCTATAGAAATAACCATCATCATGAAGAGCCACGGCTCTAGCTGAATCTTGGGATGAAAAGGGGGTCTTAAAAAAAAAAATAAATTCGAAATTTACTTACAAAAAGTTTTAAATGCTAAAAAAGTCAGATAAAACTGTTTGACATATGCAGAATACGTTTTAAGGAAACCCAAATATTCAAAAAAATTAACAGTTTTTTTAATATTTTTAAAAAAATGTAACGTTTATTTAAAAAAATTTTTATCTCCCATACCAATGAAGATACCAAAAAAAAATAAAACATCTAAATCTTGAACAGGGGAACCCAAAAATTTACAGAAAAGAATCTAGTGTTTTTTACTTTTAAATTACTCTACAAAGTGTTACAAACATAAGAAAAAAAAATACTTTTTTATTTTCATTTTCAACATGAAAAACCCTATTTTTAAAAAAAAGAACAAAACTAATTGAAAACAAAACAATTATCTACATTTTAAAAAAAAAAAAAAAAAATTAAAATCGGACGGGGGAAAAAAAAAATTATTTTTACATTAAATTTAATCTAAATTTGGGTTGTCTCGAATTTTATGTCGGTAAGTTTATGTCAGAAGCTCAGGGAAAACGCTTTGGTAAAAAAAAGTTACTTTCCTAACAAGTCCCAGAGGTTTTTTTTTTCCGCACGCGCCGCCGTTGCCCGAACGACGCGAAGCGGAGTTCGGGCAAGCAGTAAAGGGGAAAAGTTTTTTTGCGCAAGCGTTGGGAACAAAATTTTTCCCTACGAGCGTCAGATAATACCAATTTAAAGCAATGATTATTTTTTAAATTATGTTTAATCTGAAAGAACTACTACAACATATTTATAAATGGGAATTATTTGTTGATAACATTTACAACAAAAGAACAGTTATTAGCATTTTTAAAAAAATTGCAGAACCTGTAATTTCATTTAGCGGGTGGCCTATGGAAGGCTTATTGTACGGCTTGATGAAGGTTGACTTAGCTCGGGGGGGGGGGTTGTTCATGGTCAATATTTTAGGGGGACATATCATTTTTCTGATTTGTGGATTCATCAATGTAGCTCTCAGCTACAGCCGTTTATTTCCACCCCCCAAGTCGCTTGACATTGGTAATTCCTTCTCCAGAATCCGCTAACATACTCTCAGAGGGGGGGAAAAAAAAACTAAGCCCTTTTTACTCTTCTGGATTTTTTAATTTTGGGTATGCAGCAATTTCTGAAGGCATTTTCCCTTTTTGGGGAATTTATTCCCACACATTGCGTACTGCATGATCCTTGTTTATACTGGAAAAAAAAACGTCTGTGGGGGTATGTGGTTTTCGCAAATTTACATATTTACGGTACAATTGCAGATAAAGTCCGTTATTTGTTTCATCGGATACTAAAAAAGATTCTGGAAGTGTTATTTTTACTGTCGGGAAATTTTTCCCCCAAAATTATCAAATTTTCATTATCCTGTTTTTTATCAATCATCAGTTCATCCTCCTACAGGCACCGACTAATCCAAAAATTGTAGCAACTTTTACAAAAGGTAAGTATTATCAGGTGCTTTTTCATGAATCTTAAAACTTCTTTTTTGCTAAAATTTTTTTTTTTTTTTTGGGCCCCGGATCCCACGTTTTGGTGTTTAAGTAGTGATGTTAGTTTTTAAAATATGAACTTAAATCAAGGTTCCTTTTTACCTTAAGGACACATTTTAACATAGAATACTTACTCCATAAAGTATTAGGTTTGTATTTTTTTTAAAAAATTTTCCAAAAAAAATAGGCCAAGAACACTTTTCTTTAATACTTTTGTATTTTTGCGGGAGCACCATTTTTTGGGGAAAAGACTATATTGATTCTCATATTTTTCACGAGATTTTGCTGGTAATAAATTTAAACTTACGGTATTTGTTATCCAGATAGGGGTAGCTCCTCATCGGAACTACCATTTTAAAAAATTTTTTTTTTGTCGCATTTTTTTTTAAATTTAAAAAAAAAATGCTATGACGCCTTTTCATTAAAAATGCTTGTTTGTATTGAAATTCATTTGTGCAATTGCTTGTTCATATGGAAACGAAAAAAAAATTTTTGACGTGTTAAAATCACCAAGATTCCCCCATTGTTGCTTGACTTGTCATAATCATTTATTATTATTATAATTAAAAAAAATGTGTTTCAGTTGAAATATTAAAAAAATTTCGAAGTAACAAAAAAAAAAAAGAATAAACTAAAACTTGCAATGGCTTGGTATATTGCATGAAACGGGTGTCTCCCAAGGAAATATTAAACGCTCAAAAGCAAATCCTTTATTTGTTTTTTTTTATTTTGCTTAAATTTTGTTGTCGCATCCCAAGTTTCGCAAAATATTTATGTTTTTTCTAAAAACCATTGCCAGTAATTTTTTTTTTCTCAACAATTTTTTTATGCAAATATTTATAAAAAAGCTTTTTTTGGGGTTAAAGGGGAAAAAAAAGATATTTTTGCGAAATTACTTTTGGGGGGGGTTGCGAAACTCTGAACTGACACGATGTTTTAAAAAAAAGGTGATATTGTCCCTCCCGGGGGCCATATTTATCAAGTATTGTCTAAGGCAGGAAAAAAAAATCCACCCTTTTATAAACAAATCATTGGGACATTGTCTTTCGTGATTTGACATAACTTTTTTTTTTAAATTGCATCGTGCCATAAAGGACGATGCCAATACAATCCCCCACAAAGGTCTTGGAGAGGTGCCTAAAAAAACCCCAAAAAAAATTTTTTGTGTATGAGTGTAATAAATAAAAAAATAACCGCTGAGGATCCCTTTTTGGCAAGTTTTTATGAGCCTAATTCTTTTGAAATCTGTCGCAAATTCTTTCGCCCCACATTTTACGGGAGTAGTAAAACCTTTTTAATTATTTGTACCAAATCGAAAATTATAATTTGGTTAAAAAAGAATCTAAATTGTATTTTCAAATTATTCAAAATTTACCCCAAAAAACCCAAAAAAAAATTTTGAATAATTTAAAAAAATTTTTTTAAATTTTTTGAAAACTTTCAAAAAATTTGGCAATTTCCTAATAATTTCAAATTATTGAATGTTTTGGGAAATTTGGTTTTTCAAATTTTTCATCCCCCTCATATTTAAGTTTTTTAAAATACCTTTTTTTAAAAAAAAAACCCTTTAAAATAAACTATATAAAGAAAACAAAATAGGTTTTTAAAAAACAAAAGTTAATAAAAATAAATTTTACTGCAAATTTTTTTTCAAAAATGATAGATAAGTACTAAATCAGGTGTCAAAGTAGGCCCTACCTCCGCAGAAATATCTTGTTGCCATAGTTTTTTTTATCTTGACAGTCCACAAAGGCTGATGCCTAAGTACTAACGTACCGTGTGTCTTGATAATTGATGATACTTATTTTTCTCTTTCTTGCCACCAAGCAAGTGGATCTTGTTGAGGATTTATAAAGTTTTCATAGTTTAAATCTAGCGCCATTTAGTTTGGCTTTTTCATAAACTTTAAAATTTTGAACACTGTTTCCCCGCTAGCTGCAATATGATATTGGAAAATTATTTCTTAATAACACCATTTTCTCTGTAAAAAAAAATTTGTTTTATCTAAAGATAAAATATAGTGATCTTGATTTCATTTCCTATTATCTGTCTTATTATAAAAAATTTTTACTTATTCAAACTGGTCTAGTTCTGTAATTTAAAGTTATTTGATATCGAATTATTCATATGTCGAATTTTTCAAAATTTTTTTTGAATTATTCAAATAATTTTGAAAAAATTTGAAAAATTTTTTTGAATAATTAATTTCCCAATACGAATAAATATTTTTTTCGAAATAATTTGATTCAAACGCTATTCGCACCTCATTTGCAAAGATAAAATTTTGGGCAATTTTTAAATAATTATTATGTCAGATTTACACAATTAAACAAACTTTCGGATGCAAAAAATATGCAATATATTTTTTTTTAAGGTACTATTCAACAAATGGCATGGGGGAGCGAAGGAAAAAAGAATAAAGTTTGCGCACAGTCCAAAGAGGTATTACATGTTTATTAATATTCATAGGGTTCCCTTTATTCCTTTTTAAAAAATAAAAAAGCATTACATTTCTAGGCCTAACTGGTTTTTTTTAGTGGTGTTGCAAATATAAATTAAGAATTGACTTGAATACAAATTTTTTATTTAAATAAACTATTTTACACAAAGTTCCAACTTAAAAATTCAATATATCAAAAACAAGTTTTTTAAAAAAAAATGTTACCGTATTTTTAGTGACGGTTGCATTTTTTAATTTTTTATGGATATTAACAAAACGGTAGAGTTAATATCTGAAAAAACCAATTTTTTTCATACATCGCAAGTTTTTAAACTGCTGGTTTTACCGAAAATAATTGAAATTTTATTTTAAATGGGAAAAATTTGTAGATTTTTGTTTCTGGATATTGCATATCGTTTTGCGTTGATTCTTAAATTAGTTTTTTTTTAAATTAAAAGTTTTTCACCTAGAGGGCCATCCAAAAAATCCCTTCACATATTTTACTTACTTTTAAAAAAACACAAACTCAAATTTAATATTTTAAACTGTTTTGACACTCATTATTTTAGTATTTTTACCCATCAAAGACAATAAAGAAACTTTTTTTTTAATTTCATATTCATCAATTTAAATTTTTTCATTTTAAGGGAAATTTTAAATTTTCCATTTTAATTTTAAAAATAGGGGATTTTTTAGGGCCCTTTCACCACCGCTCAGTCATTGTGGCTCACCCCTTTTTTATATTTCCCCCAAATTTCAAACTTCAAAAGAATTCGATATCAATTGGGAAAAGGGAAGAGTTTTAATCCCCTTTCGTGTCGCTACGGACACGGATGTTCTGGTCCCTCCCGGAGCAAACCAGTTTAAACCGTGTTTGTCCCAGCTTTAGTCCCGTTCCATACAAAGTTGCCATCGCAACTACCGCATTTAAAAATAATCTCCCAAACGCAACACGTGGGCCCGCGGTGGGGAATTTTTCTTAGAAAAACGGTTTGAATAAAAAAATAAACTTAAAATATGATTTTAGGGGACTTTAAGAAAGTAAAAAAAAAGTGATTGTTATTAAAAATAAAGGACCACCAACTCTTTTTATAAACTGTATTTATGGTTTTTAGGAAAATAGTAATTGACGTGTCCGAGGGTTCTTAACAATTTTAATAATATAGAATTTATTCCATGTATAATAATAAATTTTTCCCTTTTTCAAAAACCCCCCTTTGTAAACTTGGCGCGCTATTCCATCTTGTCCATGTCTCTGCGACAACCATTCGTCTCTGCGAAATAAAATAACAAATTCACCGCGTTTTCCCCGTAAATCACCGGTGTCGTCGGCACGCTGTCGTTGATCTAGATAAGCGTCGATCGGAGTGAAAACCAGAAAGTTTACCGGTGATATGCCGGTGTGATATTGGCTAGTTTTACGGAAAATAATTAAAAAATTTATTTAAAGGATTTAAAAAAATTTTTTTTAAAGGTAAATATGTTTTAAGGGGGAGTTTACGAAAAATTATTTATCCCAACCAATAATTTTAAAAATAGTTTAAATTGTATCCCAAAAAAAATTAAAAAAAAACATTGACATATAGGTCAATTTTTTTTTTTCATTTGAAAAACAAAAATTTTTAGGGCAAAGTAAGTTTCCCGCCAAAAAAAATAAGCTAATTTTCTTTTCTTTGTCTCACACAACTGGAACAAGCCCCTTGTTTTTTGGTGAACCCAGATCGTTTTTGACATTCCAAAGTTTTGATAGGCGGGAGGGGGGCTTCTTAACAAACTTCCTTTTACGGTTTTCCCCCCACCTAAGCTTTTTTTTTAGCTGTCCAGTTTTCAAATCGACGTATATCAGTTATGTAGATGCCTTCTTACGTTTTTACCAAAAAATTTTCCGGTTTTTCTTCTTCACGTCAACGATCTTCTGCTCCACAATAAATTTCTTTCATTTTGGTGACGATAGTCCCCTTCCTTAATATTTAATTTTTTAAACCACCCGTTTATGATTTAAACAACGCGCACCAAGCGATATTCCTTTTAAAAGATCAAACTTTTTGGATGAGGAAAAAATATTACCATTTTAACCCCCAAAACACAGTCAATATCCAAATCCCCCAAATGTCAACCAATATATGCAAATTTGAGAACAAAGAATTATTTTATCTTGTGGGTATTACTTTTGAGAATAACCTTAACTGGCACAAACACATGACATCCATAGCCTCAGCGGCTTAAAAAAGCTTGCATTTATTTTTTGAACCAGGAAGTATTTGTCTTCTTCTAATCTGTATACTCTGTATGTATCCCAGATCAGACCCTCTTTAAAATATTGTGACCATGTCTGGAAAATGGGGAATACAACCTTCATGTTGCTCCATTGAAAGAAGACCCATTCTCTTATTAATGATTCCACACTTAGAAAACAGCTTTCTTCTCTTGCCCCCGACGAAGGGGATCTGTCCTTCTTTTTCAGGTACTTTTACAGCTTTTGCTCCGAAGAGTTGGCCAGTTAAATTCCTCCTTTGGCAGCTTCCACCAGAACAACACGTAGGCCACTTTTATGTATTCTTTTAAAACAATCGAGGGGCCCCCGAACTTTCCACTTTGTTGTTTTTTCCCTGAGTATTCAGTTACCCGCAAAGGTTTTTTTTTTTCCCTTAAATTTTCCCAAAAATTTTTGGTCTGGGAAATAAGCCCCTGCAACTTGACACCCACGGTGCTTAGTACATAGGTTTTTTTGGACTGTCCCTATTTTACCCCCTTTTGTTCCGTCATCGCGTCCAACACGAAACATGAGATATTGCGTTTTAACAAATTTTTGACAACGCAGTACCACCCAGAGGTTTACAGATAACCACCCGAGCTATCATTAACGTCTATGTATGTTATTCAAACGGGGCAAGTTTGACGGGGTTCCAAAAACACCCAAGGGCGTACTGTAATCACTGGCGTTCATCTATACTAATTGTGCCCGGCGTCGCTTAACCTCACTGATCCTATGTGAAATGGTGTTTCGACGAGGCAAAGGCTGTGTTGTGTTTTCGTATATTTTACTTTTATTTACGTTTTTGCATACAAACTTATATTTAATAATTTTTCCTTTTAAACACTATTTGCAGATATTAAAATAAATTTCCCGTTCTTCTGTATTAAAAAACACCAAAAGCATATATCTTTTTTGTCCTTCTAAGCATCTTTAAGGTATTTTTCTCCGGGCAGTCACAAAAGTAAAGGGCCCCGGCCCCAAGACAAATCGAGATTGGGATGAACATATTTTTCTTCGTCTTTTTCCCTACCATCCACGCCGAACTCGCCCATCTCTTTTTAACAAAAAAGTATTGTTTAATGGCCAAATTCCCCTTTACTAGTACCAGTCGGGTCAATTTTTTTTCCTATTTTAGTTTAATTAATGATGCAGTATTTTAAAGGACCACAAATTTTCGCTTTCCCAAAAAAGATCTAAACGCTTACCAAATGTTAGAGGTTTTCAATGCTGTTCGTTATTCAGTAATATTTTAAAAACCGGATTTAGGAAGGGGAAACCGGGTACAGGGGGCCCCCACAAAAAGGGGCCCCCCAAAATTTTAAAAAAATTTAATAAAACACTATAAACAACTTTTCTTTTTTTGCGTTTTACCTTCATCAGAAAATTTGTAAAAACCCTAAACATTAAATATTAAAGAAATCATCGATCATATTTGTTCACTCCAATCAGGCAATCAGTAAAATATCAAAATTTTAAATGGCCCTAATAAGCACTTGCAATTTACTCCCCATCTTGAGGGAGTATCTCAACAGCTCAATGGCTGAGTGGAAAATCATCTATTTATAATGAGTATTAAGCACGATGTTTTAAAGGAATTAGATATGTCTGATATAATCAAACGATTAAAAAATCTGGAAAAGTGCAAGAACTTTAATGACAGGGCATCTGACTCCATTCTATTAAACTTATAATGATATTGTTTTTCGTATTTTGTTCTAATTTCGTAAGAACTGCACTTTCATTTTTTATAATTGGTATTATTTTAAAAATATATTTTTAAAAGTAAGTAATTTTTCTCATTTTTTGAAAGGTAAGAATTAGGGCCTTCACCCGAAATCTGCCCAAGGGCCTCCGGCGCTGCTATTTGGACCCGCCTAGTCCTAAAATACACCTTCCTAGTGATGAGCAAAGCAAGACCAAGACCAAGACCGGGCTAGTCTTGGTCTTGGTCTTGCAAGCCAAAGGAAGGTCTTGGTCTTGGTCTTGCACCACCCGGTCTTGGTCTTGGTCTTGCTGCAAGAGTCTTGCAGGTCTTGCTTTTTTTGGTGGTAATAATTTAAACTAAGTAATATTGAATAAAATATATTTTTTTAATACTTTAAAATAAATAGAGATGGAAACTATATTTTCTGCATTAAAATTATAAAATATGCCAATTTTAACCTTACACGTACGTTTGAATTATTTGATTAAAAAGCATATTTTAAATGTAGGAGTTTATTTATTTATGCTCAATTTTTAGTTGAATTAAGACACAACCTGTTTTTATACATTTAGTGGCACATAGAAACATTTTGGTGATAAGAATTATTTAAATTTTCTTTGAAGAAGCATATAAAATTAAAAGAAATACAAAACTATGTACTGTATGAGTAGAAAAATAAAACTTTTAATTTCAACTCGATATGAAATTTTCGTGAAAATGATTCTAATATGTGTAAATATTGGTTTCTGATGAAAAAAAGTTATTCAAAAATCTCTTCAGTTCATGTGAACTTTTTATCTTTAAATCAGTCAAACATTTGCCTTACAAAGTTTGTACAAAACTTTATAAAGATTCTGCATATACAAGGTGGTTCAATACTGTGACAAAGTTCGATATCTCCAAAACCCGTTCGTCATGGTGAAAAACTGAATATAAAAAAATTATAAAAAAAGGGCGTAAATTGATTTTTTTCTATTTCAGAATTTTCCAAAGAATCCACTGCCACTCAAGAAAACTCCCTTATTTTTAGCTTTTAACCCAAAATATGAAATATATGACAAAAAATCCATAAAAAAAATTAGCACCCTGTATATTATGCTGTAAAATTGTTAAACTGTCATATAGAAACAATGTCAACGTAGAATGGTTTTTAAATATAATTATCGGTTTTGATAAAAATGACGTCATTATTATTCTTTTAGCATTGTTGTGCCTTTTACGTCAAAACCGGAAGTGGTATTTAAAATCCATTTAAATATGACACGAAAAATATATTTTTTAATAATTCCTCTCTTTTACATTTATATCTTAGTTTTCAGAAGCAATCTTATGGTGCCACTTTTTACAGTGTAGAACAGAAATAATGTTTTTCTGAATTTTGAAAATTTTTGATTCACCCTGTAAATGGCATCACTTAGCTAATTTAAAAACATTTGGAATATGAAAGTTATTTTCCGCTTCTATAACTTTTGTACCCCTAGCTTTTCTCTGTCGTCAACGGTTTCGGAGATATCGTGCTTGGTCGGACCATTAAATCACAATCTTATTATTTTTGAAATTGAATTTGAAATGTTATTAACTTTACTCATAATCGTTGTTAAAGAACCGTATAAAATAACAAAGTGATTCATTTAATTATTATTTTATAAAAGAAACCTGTTACTCATTAAATAATCGCCTTTTTGGCAGTTCTCACCACATATTTTTTTCATTTCTGTATGAAATACCTTTGTATATTGAATAAAAAAATTGAATATTATAATATTTTAAAAAGTTGCAAAAGTGCAAGAGTCTTGCAGGTCGGTCTTGGTCTTGCGTAGTCTTGCACCCCTCGGTCTTGGTCTTGGTCTTGGTCTTGCATACCACGGTCTTGGTCTTGGTCTTGCAAGCGAAAAGCGGTCTTGGTCTTGGTCTCGGTCTGGTCTTGCTGCAAGACCAAGACCAAGATCGGTCTCGCTCATCACTACACCTTCCATAAGAGCGATTAAGTAAAACAAAGTCTACACTATTTTTTAATAACAAACAGACCTATGTAAACTTTTAAAAATCATCTTTTAAAAAAAAAATCAAGAAATTTAGTTTTTTTTTAATTTTTTAATACTATGATTTATATTGCATTAGTTTTTGAAAAATATCGTGGAAACCGTCGACAATGTTAATTGTGCACAATTTTATTGTTAATATCTTGTTTCACAGACGATAAAAAAATACCTTTTTTGTCAATTAGATAGAAGACACTCATATTAACCCTATATTTAAATTTAATTTAATTTTTAAGAAAAACTGGTTTACCGAGTAAAGTACCTTAAGTTTTAAATCACCCCCCATATATTTACATATATTTTCATACATTTTCCATCATACAAATATAAAACGAAATACCCACTCTTTTCGACACAAACAATTGAATGAAAAATCGGCGACGTTTGATATTACCTCTTTAGATGTTTCAACTCGTCTGCGAAAATACTTTTACCAATTTATGTCAGTTTTATGAGTTTTAAAAAGATATCTGAGATCTCTTTGACGTCAAGTAGCTTTCGAAATATATTTCAGTTCTCGATTTAGTTGTCCCACTTTGATTTTTTCATTGTCAACTTTGTATTAGCCTCCCGTTAAACTAACCGGTATACGTATGCTTAATAAATTAAATGAGGATGTCACGAATATGTTTGGTTCTGGTTAGTTAACGTGTCATATACTGAAACGCAGCGTATGTTATAATTAGTTTTTATTAGCAGTTTGAAGAAAGTGGCATTAGGTTTTGACCTTTTGATTTTTGACAAGGTGCACTAATGCATTAAATTGTGGCATTCGCCATAATTTAATTTGAGAGTAATGAAAGTAGAACAAGGGGCATTTCACGTGAAGTGGACAGCAAGAAAAAAGTGACGTTCTGAAATGTGTTCATATTTGGCTTAATTGTACGTCTAGTAGGTATGAATGTGGACACACAATATTTTTTTTGTATTATGTTTATTTGTCAAGTTATTGGCTTCTAAAGAATTGTCCTTTTTGAAATTCATATTTTTTGGAAATAGTTTTTCGAATAAAACAAATTTATTTTAGAATATTAAACATGGCGACTTAAATAGCAAATTAACTGTTCTTTTTAAAAATAAAATAAAAAAGATTTATTATTATTTTTTAATATACAAAACCGGAAATAAACTTTTCAAATCAAGATTTTAGTAACTTCGACCAATTTTTTTATTTTTTTTTTTATTTTAAAATATAGTCCAAAGTACATCTATACTACAACAGAAATTTTAAAATCAGATCTGCAATAGTTTAGGACAGGGGTCTCCAAACTACGGCCCGAGGGCCACATCCGGCCCGCGGACAGATTTTGTCCGGCCCGCGGAGAGCTAGCATATTTGAAAACTCCTTTTACAGAACAAATAATTTTTATAGCAAATTAAATTTAGTTTACTGAAGTATTCTAATTTTATGTTGAATAATTATTAATATGACATCTACATTGATATGGTCATGGGCTAACTCCGCTAACTCATAACATTCTTGTAGGCTTATTGTTATTGTTTTTGTGATAAGTTGGATAAAGAAACACAGAATTGTAATGAGTAAAGACATGTATAATATGCAGAAAATTTAACTTCAGTATATAATAACTAACAAATTATTGAAATGAATCCAACTAACATTTTATACATTTTAAATAATCACATAACTTATAACAAACATAATGACATATGAAATACAAATGAGATTTATGTAATTGAGATTTTCCACTGACAATAGTTTGTAGTTGTGGACTAATTTTACTTGTACCAATTATTAAAAGAGATTTAAGATGCTCATCAGTTAATTTCGATCTGTAAACATTTTTGTGTACTTCATTTTGGAGAAGGTTTTCTCACACAAATAAGTAGTACCAAAAACAGAAAACAGACCACGAGCAAATTTATGCAAATTATCAAATTGTGTCAGTGGAAGACTCTTATAAAATTCCAACAAAGATGAGTTTTGATATTTGTTCTTAATTATATCACTGCATTGTAGATAAATCATTTCCATTTGAAGTTCCGGGGCTAGGGTTTCAATGTCAGTATAAAAGGATTCTGAAAAATCTTAATTTGATTCGCAATGGCATCAAAGTCCGAAAAACGAGTATCAAAATTTATCTTCAAAGCACTCAAAGTTTCGATTGCAAAATCGATAGGAAACTCAGTCTCAGTAGTGTGGCTGAATATTTCACATGTTTTAAAATGTGAAAAACATTTACTTCGTAGTTGGGATTGAAACAGTCTCAATTTCTGCCGGAATGATTTGATATTAGTGTATAAATCAGGAAGATGCTGGTTTTTTCCTTGCAATCCCAAATTCAGTTCGTTCAGATGTTTTGTCAAATCAACATAGAATGCTAACTTCCACAGCCATGCGTTGTTTTGTAATTCAGTAAGAGGGCGATGCTTTTCATTCAAAAAAAATCGACACTGCTCGAAATTCGAAAAAGCGCTGAAGGATTTCCCACAACTAAGCCAGCGTACGGCAGTATGATAAGGTAAGTCAGTTTCTCCAATCTCTTCAATAAATTGTCGGAATGTCAGTGATTCAGCCCAAAAGATCTGATAAAATTAACAGTTGATATGACTGGTTTCAGAACGTCAGACATATCCAACAATTTTCCGCACAAAGACTCTTGATGAATGATACAATGTAAGACTAATGGTTTTGAAACCGTCATTTTCTACAGCCTTTGACACAAGAGCGACCACTCCTTTATCTTTCCCACTCATGTTTTTGCCTCCATCAGTTGTAATAATTTCAAGTTTTTGCATCGAAGGTTCTTTTGATTAATGGCCATTTCAACTCCTTTAAAAATATCTGTACCAGTAGTTGTGCCATGAATACTATACATATCAAGAAGTTCTTCGTGCACTTCATACTTTTATCTACTCCTCGAATATAAATCAACACCTGAGCAGTATCTGACACATCCGTTGACTCATCCAAGGCCAAAGAAAACCACTTAAAATGTCCATTTTTGTCGAACAGTTGAGAGGATATATTTTCAGCGATGTTTTCTACCCTTCGAGCCCAGTGTTTGCTGACATACCTAACAGTTTTAATAAATTTACCTTTTCAGGGCACATTTCTTCGGCTACTGCAATTATGCATTCTTTGATCTTTTCTCCATCGGTGAATGGTTTTCCACGTTTTGCAATTTCAAGAGCCACACAAAGCTGGCACGAGTTGCAGCCTCTTGTTCAGTTTTGAGTTTTGTAAATGAAGATTCTGCGATTTTAATTCGCCTGCATAGCTTCAAATTTTCTGTCCGCAAACTTCCTGTATATTTTGAGTAATTTGAAAATGTTTTGTTTCATAATGACGTTTAATGTTATATTCTTTGAGAACGGCTATGCTTTCATTGCAAATCAAACATAGCGCCTTGTTACTGGACTCAATTACGAAATACTGAATGTTCCACTGATCTTTGAATTTTCTGCATTCACTATCAATTTTTCGCTTCTTTTCCATACTACTAATTCACACACAAAAGCAACAATTCAAATCAAAATACTGTTATAAAGATGTCTTAAACTTAAACACGCACAAACACGTTTTAAGGAGGTATGCAATATTTTATTTAACAACAGTGTCATAGGAACTGACTTGTGGTTGCGCCACTAGCCTTCTTATATATTCCAATTACTGCCATCTAGAAGTGAGTGGAAGACACCAGAACTTTCTCGAAACAACGAGTTTATTCTGTACGTGATATTAGCGCCATCTGTTAGCGATAGAAGGTACTACCTATTTCCGCTTGTGGTTGGACTATTGCTATTGATGTCGTGTCACGTTACTCCTCATGGCTCGTACTCTACGACTAATCTAGAAATTACAGATAATGACAGGAAAATTAATAATATGCAGTGTTGCCGTTTTGCGGACTTTAGTCCGATTTGCACTTTTTAAACGTTAAACATTTTCGGACTATTTTTTTCATCAGTGGACTATTTCACTTCTTACCACCGGCAACAATGATAATATGGTTTTGGCCCTCGGAACTTACGGATAATCAGTTGGGCCCCAAGGGCCGTTCACCGGTTTTTT
>JAHBCN010017086.1:0-18533 GCA_019359885.1 Listronotus oregonensis | reverse complement strand
TAGTGTAATTGCTTAAAAAAATACCTCGTTATACATAACCACCGAACGATTGGGCTAAAATTGCTGATTTCAGTAGAGAATTTAAATCTGCGATGTACTAAATATTTGAAGAATTTAAAATCGAGCTATCTTAAATTGAAAGCGACAAAAGCAAACACAACTAAACAAAAATGTATCGAATTAGCTCAAAAAGTCAGTAACCATGGTTATGATGAACGAACTTTTCAGTGTTTTCGTTCCTTTATTCTTAGAATGTCTAGGCTGTGAAAATTTAAAATGTCCAAATTTTGTAAGTCTCCTACAAATAAACTGGCTCTTACTTACATAAGAAACTTACGGGACGTAGTACTTTAAGCCTTTATGGACTATTGATTTCAAGTTAGAAATATAAATGAGCCCTTCTTTAGTGGTTTTTTATAGTCCATTCTCAAATTAAAATTAGTCAAGCCAACAAGTTTAAAAACGTGTTAATTCGAGATACGGCTCCTAAAAAACATAAGCGATAGCTTCTTGGATTCGAAATGATGTCCAGAAAAATGTATTTAAAGGATTTTTCAGCACGCAAAAAATTGCAAAAGGTATTAACAAATTATCCTAAAAAAGGCTTTTCGTTTTTTTTTTAATAACTCCAAAACGATTAATAATTAAGACATTTTAAATAATATCTTCTTAAAGAGAAAAAAATTTCCAATAAAAAAGTGTTGAGAACTATCATGCAAAGTTTGAAAAGCAATTGGCCGAAACCCATTTTTCATAAGAAATATGCCCAATGACCTTTAGGGGGGATTTTGAGGGGTTGGGAGGATTTTAGGGCTTTGTGCCCGTCATGACTTTTGATCAGCGTGTTGAGAAGTACCAGTATGCAAAGCTTGAAAACAATTGGCTAAAACCCATTTTTTATAGAAAAATGCGGGGTCCTTTAAAAAAATCCTCTTTACCAGTTCATCTTTAATCTTTTCATTTTAAAAGTTATTTAAAGCTTCTATTTGTTAAAAAATAAAAAAAAATATATAGTAAAACTTAAAGTTTTATCTAAAAAAATATCAAAAAATAGCGAAAAAAAATTGATTTTGAACTTCTTGACCGCCTATCACCCTTTCAAAAATTATGAAAAAAATCTTGAAGCTATACTTCAAGTCCAAAATTTCTGTCAATGACGCATCGCTCGCTTTTAGAGTGCCCCGGGTTGTGTAGGGGCCAGGGGAATCAATTCCAGTTGGCGTATGCATTTTAGAAAATAAATATTGATAAATGTCATCAAAACATGAAAATATTTTTTACAAGCAAAAAGTTATTTTCTCACATTTTTATCCAACCCTTTAAATTAGTAACAAGCCTATATTATTTTTTATGCTTCGGATTAATGCACACCTCCTATTTTGAGGTCATTTTGAGGACCTACAAATTTGAGTTTTTATGGCACATTTTTAAACGTTGTTTGGCAATTTTTAAATATATATTTTTTACTTTAATTTTACCTTATCTGATTTTATTTTGCTACATGAGAAAAAAAATAATAAAATTTTAGTCTTAACATAAATTAAAAAAGATGTAAAAAAAGAACGATAGAAAATCCAAGTTACACCGACTTGCCAATTCACCACCGATCTTGCAATCTCAATATTAAATACGATATTCACACGCATTGCTTCATCAAAAATATCCACTATATATAAGGAACACGAAAGCTCTGAGATCATCAGCTTGTAGAATCCAATAACTATTTCGGGTCTTTCGCGTTCCATATTTAGGATTTCTATATCGAGAATATTTTTGATTAAACATTGTGGGTTGAGCGAAAGCAAGGTTCGCATACCTTATAAAAATGTCATAAAAGAAAACTATTAGAACCTGGTAACAGGTCAACATTTTTAGAATTTCGAGTTGAATTCGGACGTAAACGTTTTACCTACTTTTTATTGAAAATTAAAGTTTTTTTCCTTACTTTTTAAGTGTTTTTTTTTTTTTAATATTAACATAGTATGAGGTTTTTAAATATGTTTTCGTGCAAATGACAGAATTTAAAGGAATATGTCGTAAAATGGAATTAAACAATTCAATTATTATTATTTTTTAAATACTATAAGAGGCAGCCAAAAAACAGCTTCTGATTTATGTTTAACAATCGAAAAGTAAAAAGTGTGCAAAAAAATAGCGAAAAAATCGCATTTTCCAGTATCCACGCAATTACTAATATTGTTTTTTTTGCCTTTTTAAAACTCTGAATACCGTACGCGAATTAACTTTTGTTAAAGTTGCACATATCTCTGCAGCATCCAAAGTGGTTAGTTCTGGATTTCGTTCCCGAATTCCATGAGGTGTTTTCGGGTTTGGAAAGTACTGTTCTAGAACCGTCCGGCGCTTGCGTTCTTTAAAAACGAACAGGCAATTTTGAACTGCGCAAGCGCCGGACGGTTCGTGATAATTTACCGAACCCGAAAACAGCTTAGGTAAACATTTTGAACCAATATTCGTTCTTTTAACGTTTTTTTTATAGGCGGATAACTAGTTAAAGGTTGGTTAATATTCATAGTTTACAGAATTAAAAGCACTTAACAACACTAAATCTTTATACCTATACCAAACAATATCTATATACTACAATTATTAGAAATTTATAATATTTAGAAAATACCCTGTATAGCAATTAAAATTTAAACTTACAAAATCTGTCCATAATCAATAATAACTAAATAAAAACATCGAACAGCACGAAAACCCTGTCGATACGCTTATTTTCAAGTCTCTTCAAGTTGTAAACTAAGGAATGTGTGTTGCCACTTTTATTGTCTTCCCGATAACAATGATTTCAATACATTATTGGCGTGCTATTTTAAGTGCGATCGCTGGCTGGTGATTTATTCTTGCGAATTATGACAACGTGGCGATGAAACTTTTGGCCGGTTCACTGTTATTTGAGCGGAAAAGTATATCATAGGCTTAAAAATCATTTACTAGTGTTAGATTTTTATTCAGCCGCTTCGTCGGTTGGGTGGCCGGTATTAAATGAGTCACTGAAATTTTGGACTTTAGGTATAGATCTACTAAAGACACATCACATATATATTTTTAATCATTACGTGGGTCAATAGGCTTTGTTAATAAAATACAAAAAATTGTAAAGCCTAAAAAAAAATAGGAGTTTCCCGCCAAAAAATTTACGAAAAAAATTGTACTTCATCCGCGCTTCAAGAACACCTTTTAAGTTGGAGCAAGCAAAACTAAAAAATCTTTTAATGTGGCTAGGATATTAAAAAAATAAAAAATCTTCATAATTTAATAAAACACTTTCTAAAGAAACCACGTAAAAAAAAAACAGGAAAAAAACGTCTTTTTATTCTCAATATGCCTGGGTGAGATTTTGAAAAGTGAAAAGGCCGATTACCCCCTTCTGCGCCAAGCCCCTAACAAAACTTCTTAAAGAAAAGGAAATTTCTAATAAAAAAGTAAAAAAAAAAATTTTTTGTCAATTTAAAAAAATATAATATAATAATAGAACAAAAAGACTTTCAGAAACTTTTATAACGTAATCCTATTAAGTTAATATACAAGATGGGCTCCAAGAAGCGAGAAATTTATAGAGCAATTATTTAAACATTTTTTATTATCTTCAATGAAGGCAGAGGTCGGAAAAAATTTTGTTAATTAACAAAAGCCCTGAAAAAATAAACTTAAAAACTTGTTTTTAACGGAAATTTATTTATTTAAAGTGTATAGAATACACCATACTTTTTTCAATTTTTTATATTACTATTTAATACTCAAAAAAAAAAAAGGCGTACTCGATTTAGAGGCACGTAAGCCTTAGAGCCCTACTTTTAGTGTTCAATTAAAATTTCTAAATAATGAAAATAGAACTGAGGGAGTTAAAACTCCTTTATTGGAAATTTCGTCCCCTTTAAGGGGAGCTTTTTTTTAAAATTTCTTAATTATTAATGGTTCGGGAGCTAATAAGAAAAAATCCTTCAAATAAATTTTTTGCAAGCTATCATTCGGAATTTAATGAGTTATCGCTCATATTTTTAGGAGACTTTATCTCGAGATTCCCCCAAACCTATTGACGAGATTTTTATGTTTTTGGATCTTACGAATAAAACTAATCCTTAAATTGAATATTGATTTATAAACATAGTCTAAGAATAGATCAGCAATAATCGTTATTTTTTTTTTCATTTTGTGTTTCCGTGTTTAAATCTAACAAGCGGAGGTTTTAGCGCTCGCAAGAAAGTAAATCTGTTAACAGTAGTTCGCACACAAGTTCAATGTCAATGGACCTTAAGAGAATGGCAACTACTATATTATGGTAATTATCATGAAGTGATTGAATTATGGTTTGTGACTATTTACTAATACTTTGAAAGTAACGAACTGTAAAACATTATTCTCCATATACAAGGATGGGATGAAAAGTTTCCAGCCTATGTAAGAAAAAAGCAAAGTATGAGTTAAATATTTTTTTTTTTGCATAGCCTCCGTGTAGTTCAATACAAGGAAGTTTAAAGGTGTATGGAAGCCCAATGCTATGGCCCATTCGATCAAAAAATGTCCAGCCCAGTATGAAAATAACTGTCAGAGTTGGCCCCGCCGATTCTGCGCAATAACAAAATTCCACGAAAATAATTTAATGTGTTGCCTACTTACACACTGATAAATCAGTGTGAAGTTAGCCAACACATTACTAGTTTATAGGAAAGCCGAAGTACCGTTTTGGATTGATAAAAACCTTCTTATTTTAGTGATTAGTGTTTATTAAAATGTGACTATAATTTTGTGTTTATTGTTTGTTACTTATAATATCGTAACAAAATGACTAGAGGTTGTATGGTTTTGTCTTGCAAATCCAAGGGTAACATACCCTTTATAACTCTTTATAACTCTAGGTAAGTATTTTTTATATTTAAATTAGGTGCTTCTTATAAGACGTAACGTTAGGTAACCGAATAAATAATAATGTATCAATTATGAATAATAGAAAATAAAAATTCCATGGGAAATATTAGTGAGAAAAGTAATCTGCAATCTTAACTATCTTTTAGATGATTTCCACAATGTTTGTGTATTTCTGTGGATTATTAAAAAGGAATAAGGTTTACATTTAGGTACTTTTATTTCATTTAATAATTTAGTACACTCTTTTAAAGGATCAAAATTATTGATTACTGATGGGCAGACCAGGCAAATTTTAATATATACAGCTCCCTTTAATTGAATGAAAGGAAGTACAATTTTGGTACAGTTTTTTGGGGCGCTGATTACAACTCTAAAAAAAATTCGGCAATGTTTCGTTTTTGAGATATTCATCATCAAAATTGAAAATCGAACTAACCTTATTTACACTATTCCTCCTTCTTTTTGCACAAAATTCTTGATTTTTACACTAAATTGGCACACAATATTTCACAAACACCTTTTAAAAACTTTTTTTTTATGTTTATTTTACACACTTTTTTACACTTTTATTTTTTTAAGCAAAAATATGGCTGCTGCCTTTGAACTTAAAAGTTCGCAATTTAATGGAAAAAAGATGTAAAATAAATAAAAATACAAGGTTTTAATAGGTGTTTATAAAATATCGTGTGCCACTTTAGTGTAGAAATCAAATTATTGTACAGAAGGGAAATATGACCCCTGTATACCAAATTTAATCAAAATCGGAGAGGATGCAACTTTCGAGACAATACCATTTGTTTAAAAATAAATTAGATTTTGGTTTCTTAATCTTGCGTATGAACTTTTTAAGCTCGACATACTGTAGACACATAATATTTAACGCATGATACTATTACTAGAAGATAAACCCACTTGGCGATTTAATTTCGTACGACGTTGCACGCATGACGTCACTCGATGACAAAAATTCTGCTTGTCGGTTGGGAAAGCAGTGTTTTAAAGCCTTTTTTTAACGTTTATTGTATTTTTGGCATTACTTAATCCATCTAACATCTAAACAGAAATCGGAATGCCATATTAAAACTCGCTGTTTCTGGGAAATTGTCATCGAGTGACGTCAGGCGTGCGAGAGAGAGATAGGCTTATCTCATGCGCGTGGAGTTTATCTTCTCGAGTAATAGCGGATACTGTTACAATGAATACTCAGGTACCAAAGGTTACTAAACATTTTTAATCACTGTTATTCTGTCTCATGAATGTTTGTTATTAGTGAAAAGTATATGCACAAAAAGCAGTTATAAAAATTTTCACTTTTTTAATGTACAACCAGAATCTTAGGATTAAGTTAAAACTCATTTACACTATGCTCTTGCCCTTCTTTTATCACAAAATTGGTGTTAAGTACATAATACTATCATACAATGTTTGAAATGTATTTTAAAAAATCGTGTTTTTATTTATTTACAAAAATTTTTTTGGTAAAAATACAAAACTTCCAAAAATATCGACCATTTAAATAGAAGGCAGTAAAGTGGCGCCATCTATTCTTTCCATATTATATCAGATGATATAAAATCTAATATTACACAATAATTTTAAATATTCTATAGTAGTATCCTTATAATAACCAACAATGTTGTGCAAAAAAATAAAAAAAACAGTGAATGTTGGAATTTGACATTTGATGATGTCAATTTTATAGATAGTAACAAAAGAATTATGGAAATCCGGCCTGACCTACTATTCATTGCGCAAATTCCGCGGGGCCAACGCCCCCCTATTCCCGCTGCCCTGCACGCCTGGACAATTTTGTTCTACAGTATTGGGCTTCCCATACACCCTTTAAACTTCCTTGGTGTAGTTCAATACATTTATTCTACCAAGCTCAAGATCCTTTATGCCATCGCTGTAGGCTAATTTGTATGGTGAATAAGGTGTATGAGAAACCAGCTCGAAGTGTAACTGATGAATTTTGCCATGACAATTATCGATTTGTGGTCCTAGTGGAACAGAAGTTTCGTTTTTGCTAAACCGGGACGTTTCTCGTAAATATTTTGGTTCAACTAGTGAAGTAAGTTGGCGTAACTCTTAGTTTTCTCATCTCTAAAGCTTCTCAGTTAAAATATGGTGAGTTCGCTCTTTCCATATGCCCACAGCATCAGCTATCTCACTCAACTTTAGCCGGTGATCATTTAAAACGATTTTATAAACCTTTTGCACATTTTCTTCAGAAGTTGCCGTTTTTGGCCTGCTGAAACGCGGGGCTACTTCAGTGCTCTTGCAACCCGGTTTAAAATCTGCAACTCAAGTTTTAACGGTGGAAAATGAAGGCGCTAACTTACCTAACGTAGCATCTAACGCTGCTTTAATTTTTACCTAGGAGGTAAAGCCTTTAATATGAAAATATTTTTTATAACCTACTCGTAAATTAATTTTTTCCATGCTTGACAAAATGGGGAAACTTTATTATTTTAAAGAACTATACAATTTAAACCATCTGACGCGCTCCTTTCGAACTTTGAAGATAAACTAGCTAAGCATGAGGGTATTTTAATATAAAAGCAACTTTATGAGTTAGGCCGAAAACTTTCCATCCGATCCTCGTATTTTTTTATAATTGGACAAACTGACACATGCAAAAAATAAATTAATTTAACTGTTAGTCCAAGCCTTAACAGTCCTAAGACTTTTTGCTTTTGTCTAATTTTTAACTTCTTGGGTATATGTTTGGGAACACCCTAATATAGGAGCTTCTTCATAAAATTAATTTCGTGCCCTTATTTTTAAGCACAGAAAAATGATTAGAAATGTAAACTTTAATTTTAATATGAGAGTGCTTTATCCACTGGCGTAGGTAAGGGGAGGGGTAAAGGGAGTAAATACTTCCCCCAGCAATTTTAAAAAAAATATTTTATGGTCTGAAAATTAATATCTGCAATATGCTAGATATTAAACGAATTAAATAAATCAGAGTTTATTAATCTAAAGCGGGTTATGACATCCGCCATATTGAAAAACTCTTCTGTGTCGTCAGAAGAAGGGCCTATTTCGGCCATGTTGTATTTTATGCCGGACAGTGGCGTAGAATTAAGGTGGAAACGAAAAAGTGCTTTTATACCGACGAACCGAAATTTATATTTCAAAAATATAAATTTAATTGAATTAAGTATTAAAATTAAAAATTAAAGCGACAACACGACGATGGCGTACCTTTTCAATGGTATCTACTACATCTAAATAGTACATGAAAATGAGAAAAAATTTAAACGTATTGAAATACTGATTGCTAATTTATTATAATTATGAGTACTTACTCCATTTTTTAAACACACGATATTGAATTATTAACACTTTTTTTTTTCTTTAATAATATCCATCTATATTACGTTTATAAAATTTTATGAGCAAGTAAAAGAAGTTTGGGATTATAAATTATTTTTTTATCTTGGAACAGTCCGCGAAGGCTGATGCCTAGTATGAACGCCCCGTGGGTGTCTGAAGTGTGGTAAGAGGGAGTTTATTCACAAAGAGACTTAAATTCTGCAGGTAGCAGGTTCCATAGTCTTGACACTCTAGAGATGAAGGAACGAAGAAGAAAGCGGGAAGTTCCGGGGTCTCTCTAGCTGAACTGTAAAAAGATGCATAAAAGTTGCACTACGTGTTGCTCTGTTGGGACTGTTGGGAGGCTGAGAAAAAGGAATCATACTGGCCAACTCGTCTAAGCAGAAGCCGTAAAAATACCTACAGAAGAAAAGACAGATTCCCTACAGCCCTTCGATGGATAAGGAAAGGCTTTCTGTAAGTGCAGGATCCAGAAATGGGCTTTTACAAGGTATCTTGAAGATCTTTGTAAGATTACAAAAATATCCAACTCCAAATCAGATACTGGAAGTCATAGAAAAATAACTTTTTTTTAGGAATTTCCCGACGGAGTTTTTGTATTACTTCATAAATATATAAGCTTGTCTATAAATCCTTAATTTATTTTATTTTAAAAACTAATTATGTTATTTTTAAAAAACTAGTTGTTTATTTACTTACGGACCATACAGCATCTTGATATTGCAGACTAATAGCAAAATTTTCCACTTTGGCAACAAAATGAATTATTTTATGTAAAAAAATGTGAATACAGGTTTTATTGCTAAAAAACTAAACTTTATTTGTTTTACAACTACAACACTACAATACATTTACAACTGCAACAATTTAATAATAAAATACAACTTAAATTTTTACATTTTAAAATAGATATGAAAGAAAAAGAACGACACGGTACTTGATGACATTATTTAATAATATATTGTGGTATACTACATTTAATATTCTAAAACATACCAATCATTTAAACATTAAAATCTACTTAACACGAACACAAAAATTTCATTTATAGTTTGTTGGCAGCCCTTGCAAGATAAAACAAAGAATTAGATCTCGTGTTCTTATTTGGTACTCGAAAGTTTAAATTACTTACAAGTTCCCCGCAGTCCACTTCATACTACACAATCTAAACAAAAACTTCTTCAGTGCAAGGTAGGTTTACATCAGTTAATTTTAAACTTGTAAAAGGCAAATCTTAAAAAATATAAATTATATTTTAAAACATGTCTTTTTCAATATAATATACCAAGTAATTGATAGATAAGTATCAAAAAAAATTAAATACAATTAAAGAATGTAACTAACCGCAAGCCCAATAAATGTACAAAATAATGGAAAAAAAAAATATTAAATACACATTCTGAAGGTACATTAATGCATATACCTAAAGTTAATCAGTTCTAGGTATAAGCTAGTCAATATTGACTATTTACTTTCTTGACAACAAATAAACTATAATTAAAATCACACAAAAAATTTCCAATTTACTTATATATATAACTACATCCAGAGTTGTGAAGAGTCACTGATGGACTTAAAAACCGTGTTTGTGTTATCCGAGGTGTAATAATGCAAACTGAATGGAACTGCTACAATAAAAAAATATTTTTTAATAATAGCAGCATTAGGATATATCATATTTTTTACCTTACCTTCTTTTATTAATCGCCTTTTTCCTTTTTGATCAGGATCTCATAATCACCGCCTTTGCAATTTTTCTGGAAGACATATAAAAATCGTCTTTTTTAACATGCTCCGAGCAAATAACAGAATCCTTATGGGAAACACAACTTTTTGGTCTATTGCACACTAAGGACTAATTAAAACTACACGACTAAGCACTACCAAAAACAATATAGTAAAAACAGTCAAAACCAATAAAATATCAACTCTGTACACAAATATTTGCAACTGTAAAAATAACCCCATAAAAACTTCGACTTGTGGCACGACTCTGTCCACAGCTGAGAATGCTATTAACTTTAGAGTTACCCGACAGGGCCGCCAACATAAGCGACCCTTTTCACACCCTCACGTCTTGGACTTTTGCTATCCCCATTCTCGACGATGTCATAACCCCTTTAGATTAATAGACTCTGAAATAAATAAAGGATTTCAAAAAACCAAAATTATTGATTTCCTATGCTCTTGGAATAAAATGTTTATTTCTTCTTCCATTTATATTTTAACATTAACTGTCATAGCCAACCTTTTAAAATATTCGCGTCTTGTTTTTTTAGTGCTGTCAAAGTCTAACAAAGCTTTGGCGGTGATATAGATAGGCAAAAAATTATTGCGGGCTTTAAAACAGGTATTAACAATAAGCGAATTGTGAAAAGTATTATTTTGTTTTTAAAGTATTCAATATTTTGGAATAAATTTATATATACAAGGCAACTGGATAGCTATCCAACAAATGTTGGCGAAAGCCGAGTTTTCATATGACATATGTGTCAAAACTTGACAGATTTTTGTCTAAACGATAGCAAAGTTACAAACTTTGGATAGAAATTATTTCTGAAAAGCTTAACAATTGGCAACTTTCGTCTTTATTTTAATAAAATAAACTAAGTTTTAAATGTTTTACTCGACAAATAAACAAAAAATGTTTCCCTCAGTTGAAAAATTAAAAAACAATTGGCAACAGCGCTACCCGTAGCGTGGAGTCCGTCAAGTCGCGGTATTTTTGTCCGTTTTTAATTACGTGCATTGCAGTTTAAAATGTTCATGTCGGGAATATGTCGATATTATATTAATTTACTGCACGGTAAACCAAAATGCTCATCTAGCAGCTCAAATTTACCGTAAAAGATTTTCACAATGGCTAATTTAGAGAAAAAGAGTGTAAAAAGTTCATTGAATTAAGGCTTGTGTAAAAACTAGAGGACGACATTTTGAGCATTTTATTTAAACTCAAATGAAGCTGTTTCTTTTTTTTATAATTTGAGACTTCCTATTATTCAAGCAAAATAAAGAATTAATTTGTGTTCTTGAATTGGGTATTCCAGCTTACTCCTTTGTGGTAACTACCAATATTTTTTAATTAAAAAATCGTGAGCATCATACTTTTTACACCCTGTATAAGATTGAAAGGTATGTAGACATTTTTTTTGCTAAAGTAAATATTTACAACTTTTTCGAATGAGTAAGTGTCACGGTCAAAAAGCTTTGGATTTTTTTTACTTCTAAAGGTATGTTTCCTTCCAGGCGGCCGCCGCATGCGACTAACGCACTACGTTAGCCACAAAGCACTCCTACTCATGTTTTTAAATGTGCCTGGTTTGTTCCGAGCGGCCGTCGTAGGCGTCCGCTAATCAGCGGCTGCGATTGATGCGACCAGAACTGCTGAAGAAGCAGTGTAGCCGCAGTCGTGTGTACGTCTGATATTTTGTTTGTGTTGTTTTGTGTGGAATGTCCGGTGTTTACGTACTTTAAGAGCTTTTAAGATCCCAAATCCAATGATGTTTCGCACTTATTCGAAAAAATCAGTTAAATGTTTTTCCAAGATCCTGCCAAAAATATATTGTCTGACTCTGGTTTCTCTAGTTTCTTATGAAAATTGCCATTAATATAAATTTTTCGAATAAGTGCAATACATTGTGGTTTGGGAACTTAATAGCTCCTAAAATACATAATAAAAAAATCCAGGAGCCGTATTTAAAAAAAAACAGTTTATGATGGCAGCTCAAAGATGAAACGTCGGTGTATAAAGTCTGTATAACACTATCTTGTAGAACAGAAAAAGTAGCAATGGAAATGCCGCCAAAGTTATTTTGTTACATCCATTCAAAATAAAGTCATAAAAAAATAAAAACGAAATAGCGAATAATCGATTTTTTCCAAAAATATGTATTTGAGATTTTTAAAGTTCTAAGGAGGCATTTTGATTAGCATCCAAATTGCGCAACTTTGCAACTTCATTTAACCGACCTCGTATCTCTTCAAGTTTCCAAAATCTAATGATAAGACTCGAATTTGGGACGCCCTGTACAGATTTACCTTAATACAATGGCTAATTTTTCCTCTGGAGTTTTTGGATGATTCAACTATTGTATGGGTCGCACTTTATATCTCGTCTTTTATTAAGTCAAGAAATTAAACTAAACTGTGCCTTATTCAGTCTAAAATATTTTCACAAATTTTTACTTCATCCTGTTGCTGATGTCGATTTGTTAATGTAGTATAACAACCCTCATCAGCGTCTTTGCTGAAATATTGGATATATAGGGGCATTGCTATGTTTCAGGTTGGCTAATTGTAATAGTATTTCGTCATCCTCTTTTTCTTCTAACAATAAATGTGTTGCTAGATCATCCATCACGACTCTTACCAAAGATTATTCCCTTTACGCTAATAATTTTGCTATCGCGAGTTTGAGCCGCGGTCCTAAGAATCCACCTGATTAAACGGCGGCCGCATGCGTTAGTCGCATTGCGTTAGTCGTATGCGACGGCCGCGTGGAAGGAACCACACCTTAAGAATCTTCTTTAATATTGCGAAAAATTTTACAGACAGACTCCTTGTATAAGCTTGGGGTGTAAATTTCCAAAAAAAACCACATTACACAATTTATATGTAAGCTATATAACAATTGTTGTTTATGTTTTCTTTTTCATAGATAAATTTTTAAAAACACTTTTTTTTTTCTTTATTTAAATAAAATATTAACCTTGGACAACCGTAGCAATAATTAAATATTGATATACCTAGCTTTTACTCCTTCACACAACTCGGTACAGGTTATAGATTATTATAAAACTATTATTATATCCTGTGAATGAATGACGATTAATTAATAACAATAATAATTATATAAGAAAACCACTGATACGGTTATTGTTCCTAAGGTTTAACCAATGCCAAACATGATTACTTTTATTTTATTTGTTATTGAATAGAAAGTAATTTCAAACAGACTACTGAGCTTCACTAGTAGACACACACTTTTTCGTTATCTTTTTGAAAGCCCTATTTTTATTTCATAATACAGTAAAACTTGTGTTAACGAACACTCTTTTATATCGGCCACTTTCAAGCTAACAAAAATCTGTTCCATAGGAAATCCCGTATATAAAGACCCTTAGATAATGGACACACTTATAAAACAGCCACGGCCAGACAAATATCAATTTTTATAACCTATTTTAGGTAAATTAACCTTTTTATATTGGCCGGAAATTCTTTGGGCTAATTTGTATTTTATTATGCAAATTTTAAAGGTGAAAATATCCAACAAGAATATTTATGGCCAGGTTCAAATAGCATTAGTGGCTTGTAGTGATGAGCAAAACAAGACCAAGACCAAGACCGGGCTAGTCTTGGTCTTGGTCTTGTAGTGATGAGCAAAACAAGACCAAGACCGGGCTAGTCTTGGTCTTGGTCTTGGTCTTGGCCTTGCAAGCCTGGTCTTGTTCTTGGTCTTGCAAGCCAAAAGAAGGTCTTGGTCTTGGTCTTGCACCACCCGGTCTTGGTCTTGGTCTTGGTCTTGCTGCAAGAGTCTTGCTGGTCTTGCTTTTTTTTGGTAGTAATAATTTAAACTAAGCAATCTTGAATAAAATATATCTTTTTATTACTTAAATATAAATCAAGATGGGGACTATATTTTTTGCTTTAAAATTTAAAAATATACCAGTTTTAATCTTAAACGTACATTTAAATTATTTGATTAAAAAGCATATTTTTAATGAAGGCGTTTATTTATTTATAGCGTCAGGGCCGGATTTAATTTTTTTCCGCCCATAGGCTAATAAATTGTTGCCGCCCTAATATGTCAATATTTTTTGGATGTAAACTAGAGAATTAAAACTAAACATTAAATTATGTTTAAACCTAATGAGGCTTTATTAGAAAAATGACCTTTTACGAAAATCAATTTTTCCTAGTTTTGTGACAGATGCCTACTTGATTAAAAATATGTTGATTTAAATCCCAAAGGCCATGGAAGATAATAATTTAAAAAAACGTACTGACTTATCTCATATAGAATTTATTTAAATATCAAAATTGGTAGTTTTTTATGCGAAAAAAATCGGCAAAAATTATTATATTTAAAGTTTTAAAACTCAAAAAATCACTATCACATATTAATCTAACAACATTTTTAGCAACGCTATTGTGAAGCAATGTATATTTCTATTTTCTTTTAAAAAAAAATTGTGAAACAAAATCTAAAAAAAAAATAGTTTTGTTTTTGGAAGAACCTCCCTAATGTTGGCATTCTTGCAGCACCTAATTATTATTTTACCCAACGACTTCACTGAAAATTACCAAATATCTTATTATTCCAAACATAGAATATTGCTCATCCGTGGTATTGACGGGGTTTTACTGCCAAACCATAAATTTATAAGTAAATTAGTGACAGAACATTAGGTTAATGCAAACGCGGCATTTCCGCGTTTGCGTTTCCATTGCAGGGATTACTTTACTTTGCATAAAATTATGAAAAGAACTAACCTTAGCGACAGTCCGAATATAGGTTGATAAATAATACGTTTGTTTGTACAGAGTGTCTCTAAAAGGTGCGGAAAAATGCTACCATAAATTCGGATGGTGATAATCATTTCAGAGATACAGGCTAGCATCGTAGCAAGAAATCAGTATGATCAGACTATCTCAGAAGCCAAAGACCGTTTTAACAATCATATAGAAAATAAAGTTTTTTCTTGCTCGAATGGCAGTAAAGCCTTCTGGTCCCTTGCCAAAAATATTAGTCAAAATTTTTGCACACATTCTTTTCAACCCCTAATCTTTGAAGATAAAATTGTTTCTACCTATAAAGGAATAGCCGAACTATTTGCCAAACAATTACTCCTGTTCCATGTTCATAAAATGTCCGATATCATTTTTAAAGTCAAACAGATTAAGCTTATCCTTTCTTCTCTTAATATAAAAAATCGTCTGGGCTGGATGGCATATATACCAGCTTGCACCCATCCTAACTCGTCTCTTTCGAATCTCTTACGACACGGGCATTTTTTTGGAGAGCTGGAAAGCTGCACGTGTGCAACTTGTCCCCAAGGAAGGATGCAAAACTCTCCCCTTTAACTATAGACCTATATTTCTCCTTTCTGTTGTTTGCCAAGTATTGGAAAAATTAATTAATTCCCAAATCTTGAAGTATTTGAAAAAACACAAGATCTTACATGACAGACAGTATGGATTCCGTCACAGAAGATCCACAGCTGATCTTCTTTCCCTTGTCTCACACAACTGGAACAAATCCCTTGAGTTTCTTGGTGAATCCCAGATCGTTGCTCTTGACATCTCCGAAGCTTTTCATTAGGTCTGGAATGATGAACTTCTTAACAAACGTCCTTCTTACAGTTTTCCACGTAAAGCTTTGCTCTTCACTCTCCAGTTTTTCTTTCTAATCAACATATATCAGTTATTGTGGATGGTCATTCTTCCAGCTTCTACCAGGTTAATGCTGTGGTGCCCCAGGGCTCAGTACTGGTTTTTTCTACACACCTTTTTTTCTCTTTCATCCCTAGATTATCCAGACTATGAAACCTGCTTCCCCCTGAGGTTTTCCCTTCCCCTTCCAGTCTATAAATATTTAAATCCCGCTTAAACAAACTCCCTCTCAGCACACTTAAGACACACACTATATATTTCACACGGTACGTTAGTAGTACTTAGGCTTCAACCTTTGGGAACCGTCCAAAAAAAAAAAAAATCTCGTTCCACCCTACCTCTAAGTATTTCTAAATGTTGCCAGAGTTTGAGGGGGTTATGTAAGTTAAACAAACTGTAACCTAGTCCCATGTTTCCCCACATATGTTCAGGAAGTAGCTCAGAAAAAGAGAGAACCTGAATTTAAATTGTGCATTCTAGAAAATAAAATCTATTCTACTTAATTTTTTATTAAAGGCTTTTAGCAGTCAGTCACCTTAATAATTATAAATATATAAGGCGGTTTACTATTTAATTCAGGAAACGTATCATTACAACTAATATTTGCATATAATAGCCGAAGAACATGTCCTAATAGGCATACGAGGTCTTCATCGGTAAATATTCCTAAATAAATATCCTTGTCCGTTGAAAATTCTAGTAAAGCATGTACAAATCACCTTAACATCATATAACAAACAAATCCAGCAACACTATTTTGTTAAATTCAAGTTCCGTTCCCAAACTTTAAGTCGTACCCCTTGACATGTCACTTCTATTGATTGTACCCTTTGCAACCATAAACTACGTTTTTTATACAGTGATTATCGATGATATATTTCCAATAATTTTAATATAGTGTATGAAATTAGAAAAGGAAATAGTTAAATACTTGAATTTTTTCAATCCGATGGACGGTTTTCGCTTAAAAAAATAAAAATCGATTTTGTGCATGATCATAACAATATCGGTAAACAATATCATCAGGCAGAGAAATATCTAGATTTAATTTTTCTAGGTGAAAACCGTACGTCGGACTAAAAAATTCAAGAGATCAAATCTACTCACAATTTTTTTTGGTCCGACCAAGGTTTTCAAAAATTAAATCTCGATATGTCTCTGCATGGTGATATTCTTTACCGATATGTTAATTTTTTTAAGCAAAAACCGTGCATCGGAATAAATAAATCAAGTGAATAACTTTGCTTTGAAATAATTTGGTATTTCAAAAATAATTTTAATTTTAAGAGAAATCAGTGGCATACCATCAATGTCTGCCAAAATAGGCAGGTCAAATTCCGTACGAACGCCACTGATGAAAATTTAAAAAAAAAATGTGGTAAACTTAAAAAAATGCTTCTTGATACATAGTACCTGTATGCCAAATTTCATTAAAATATCCAAAGTGGTATAACAGATATGAATAATAAATTATTTATTTTAGAAAATTTTACCACCCTGTATATCAAAAGTTAAGACGTTTACGACATACGTTCATATGAAGTTTTTGACAATCAATTAGAAAACACCCTGTATAATGTAAAAAACTTTACCAACCATAACATTTTATATCTCGTAAACAGTTGACTTTATCGATGTCAATCAGAAATACCTTTTTTTAGTTTAAAGTTAAAGCTATCCAAAAATAATATTGTAGAGCCTTTATCATACAGGGTGTTAAGCTAGTCCGTCACTGGCAAACTAAATAAGCCAAATATGATTTAATGGGGATCCATTTTAAGAAGACTTACCTAGTAACCTTTATTTTAAAAAAATATTTAATTACACCTGGTATTTTAAAAGTTATTAAAAAAAAACAATTTTCAGGGGCGTCCGTTAAATACCTGTATCTCCGTAGGGGAGGATCGTAGGAAAATAGTTTATAGGAACTTGTCATAATATTTTTAGGTTTTCTATCAGATTCCAAGAGATTGCCCATATATTCTGGGACATCCTGTATATATTATATATATATATATATATATATATATATATATATATATATATATATATATATATATATATATATATATATATATATGTATATATATATATATATATATATATATATATATATATATATATATATATATATATATATATATATATATATATATATATATATATATATATATATATATATATATATATATATATATATATATATATATATATATATATATATATATATATATATATATATATATTATGTATATATATTTATGTGTGGTAATCTTTTAGAATCGTAGCTCCACCTATTGTTATTGGCCATAAAAAATCGAAAAATAGGGATATTACCTGTTTTCTTTTGTTCTATTTTCTGTTTTACGGCGGATTTGCGAATGTTTTATAAAAAATCCAACCAATTATTTTTCGGTGTTAATTTTAATTTTTAAAATAAAAAAAATAGGTATTTTTTAAGTTATTTGTCAATAAAATGCACTCATTTAAATTTAGCAATTTCAAGTGACTTGTTTCATATTCTACGTGCATGGCCGCCGGCAGGGGAGGGCCATCGACCCCCTGGGAACCCTTAAATTTTAAAATATTGCCTAGGATTTTAAATAAATATGATTATTATTTAGAAATTGTGGTTGTGGTTAGTTTTTTAATTGTGTTTTTAATTTAATTAAGTCTGGGCTAGTAAATCAACCTAAACTTTTTAACCCCCTCTACATTTTTTTGGCGGCGGCGGCCCTGCCTACATGTAAAGACAAATAACTTCAAAACATGTTTTTTTCAAAAATATCAATTTTTGGATTTTTCAATTTTTTTTCGAGAAATTTTTTTAATCGAGAAATTGACGTTTATTTTTTTTAATTATTCTATTTTCTTGAACTTTAGGAATAGAAATATTTGACAACTCA
>JAHBCN010017085.1:0-18770 GCA_019359885.1 Listronotus oregonensis | reverse complement strand
GGCTCTTGAGCACCTATGAAATAAATGTATTAAGCTACACGGAGACAGTGTAGAAGAATCAAAATAGTTTTAACCAAGGAAGAAAGGTGTATGGAAGCCCAATACAGAACAAAATTGTCCACCGTGCGGGCAGCGGGAATCGGGGTCGGCAATGCGGAGTTTGCGCAATGAGTAGTGGGTCAGGGCCAGACTTCCATAATTCTTTTTTACTATCTATAAAGTTAACATCACCATATGTCAAATTTAAACATTCACTGTTTTTTTTTGCAAAAATTGTTGGTTATTCAACGATATCACTGTAGAATATTTAAAATTTTGTGTAATATTGATTTTATATCATCTGATATAATATGGAAAGAATACTTTAAGCCCTCTATTTAAATGGTTGATATTTTCGGGAGTTTTGTATTTTTACCAAAAATCTTTGTAAATAAATAAAACACGATTTTTTGAAATAAATTTTAAACTAAATTGTTAAATGAAATAAAAGTACCTAAATGTAAACCTTATTTCTTTATAATCCACAGAAACACACAAACATTGTGGTAATCATCTAAAAGATAGTTAAGTTTTGCCTTACTTTCCACTGTTTTTTCCCTTTATGAATATTTTATTTTCTATTATTCATAATTGATATAGGTATTATTATTTATTAGGTTACCTAACGTTACGTCTCATAAGAAACACCTAATTTAAATATAAGAAATACTTACCTAAAGTAAAAAATGCCGGGTATGTTACCCTTGGATTTGCAAGAAAAAACCATACAACCTCCAGTCATTTTGTTACGATATTAAGTAAAAACAATAAACACAAAATTATAGTCACAATTAAATAAACACTAATCACTAAAATAAAATGTTTTTATCAATCCAAAAACTCCTGCAACCACAAAATATAATCACACAAGGCAAAACAACCGAAACTAATACTGCGCAAAGGGCACAAACCACAACGAAAACGGCGATTGATGAGACGACGACGCCAACGGTTGGTGGATGGTACAGCGCGGATATCATACGCCCGTGCGCCGATGATTAAAAGGTATTCCGGCTTCATAAAATATAATGTGTTGCCTAACTGCCCTTGATTTATCAGGGGTAAGTGGTCAACACATTAAATTATTTCATGGAATTTTGTTATTGCGAGAATCGGCAAGGCCAAGTCTGACAGTTATTTTTATACTGGGCTGGACATTTTTTGATCGAATGGGCCATAGCATTGGGCTTCCATACACGTTTTTAAAAATTCCTTGGTTTTAACCCATATTTTGCTTTTTTTATCCCATCCTCGTTTGTGAAAATGAATTGCCTACCTAATAAAATTAATAGGATATCAACTTTCTTTTTAACGACTTAAAACAAATTGATTTTTTTAAGAAATTGGCATGAAATTAATTCCTTTAATAAAAATATGTTTTTAAATGTTCAAATATTTTTTTTTAAACCACATATTCTAGATTCTGGTAATGGATGCAGGCCAAGCTGTCGAGTTTGAACATCCACACCTACTGCTGCAAATATCGAATGGTTACTTGTCCGAACTAGTTAAAAGAACCGGGGCCGGAACTGCCGCTAGTCTGAGAAAAATTGCCAAACAGGTACCATATAATAAATATCATAATATGCTTATAAATTAGCATTTTGGGGCATATGTGCTTAACGCATCAAAATAAATAATTGCTAGTTTATAAGCTTGTAAGTGTAAAATTAAAGATAAAAAAATATGTTGGTGCACAAAACGCATCATATAATTTTTTAAAATAAAAGATCAAAAACATGTTAAATGGCAAAAATTTAATAAAAATAGCAAGTTGGAAGGTTTTTCTTGGTACTTGCCATTCTGATTTTTCATTGTAGATGTAAATCAAGATACTTGGACTTACTATAAATTTAATAAACTGGCCCAAATTGGTACTTTGAATTTGTAATAAATAAATATACCATTTTCGAAAATATCATATCGGTTTTTTCATTTTTTTAGAATTACGAGGAAAGGCAAAAAAATAAACAAATTCCAGAAAAAGCTGAATCTGCCTCCCACCAGGGCTCATCTTATTCGGACGTATCAGATGTATATTATGGAAATTAAATTAGTTTGGTATTATTAAATATATATGTAGGATTAGTGTTGTCTTTTTATTATGGTTTTTTTGTCAGTTTTCCGTCTCTACTCCATTTTAACACTCGCGTCTAGCGACACCCCTGCTGGCGAGCTTTTCGACAGTGTTGACACATGAAACATGCTTTATTATGCAGGGACTCGGCTAAAAAATGACTTTTAATGTAATAATTTAGGGTCTTTTTTAATAGGTTCCCGCATTTTTACGTCTGAAATATAATTGGGGAAAATAAAAACCCGGTTTGCTAACTAGAACTAACCATGACCGACTGAAACTTAGGGCTTTTGAATGTGTCCAAATTATTTGTAGAAGTTATAAACAAAATTTTAACAACGTATTAGAAAAAAACCCGGGGTATATATAATTACACTTTAAAAAAATATATAACTTCTATAATATCAAAAATTATAAAAATTTTGTTAATAACTTCTATGTAGGGATAATTTAGACAAATTTAAAAGCTCTAAGTTCTAGTCGTTCATGGTTAGTTCTGGTTATACATCGGTCGTAAAAAGGCGGAGATATATTAGAAAAGACTCATAATTTGTTTTTTTTTCATTAAATGTATTTTTTAGAAAAAGCCTACTTTTTAAATTACACTCCGAGTCCCTGTATAATAAAGCAGTTCATGTGTCAACATTGTCAAGATCCTTGTTAGCGGGGGTGTCGCTGGACGCGAGTCCTTTTAACCGAGTTTCTAAATCGTACAGTTTACGAATTTAAAGGTAAATTGCAATACTCTATACGCAACAAAAAAATGGAATTAAAAATGCCAAGTAAAAAATACAAATATTTATTTAAAAATTAAACTTTACAAAGTGATGATTTTATAACAAAATACATCCTACTTTACAATATCCTCTTAATGACTTACGTCTTAACCACCGGTTAATCTGTCTAAAACGTTTTACCACTGCTAAAATACTAACTAAATAAAAGGTAGCTCCCGGGTGCTCCTTAAAAAAAATTGTGCTTTTGTTATTTTCATAAAGTAAAAAAAAAACATTCTATTCTGATTTCATCCATTTATTTTGCTTCTCAGAGATCCAGTAAAATAGCCACCCCGTTCGCCAGATCTAAATACATTTAACTTTTTTTTGTAGGGCGCTCTAATAATAAGAAGTTGACAAGGCTCCAGTGAACACTCGCCCACAATAATTGACGTAAATTTTAAATGCAAGCAACCATTTTACCAATCCTAAGACATTAGATAGAGCCAAATTTATTTTTTTAAGAGTTTTTATAAATTTATTCTAAAAACGGCACATTTGCTTAAGTAATGCTTTCTTTGAGGCAATAAGTTGACCAGATCCAAACAAGAACCTTTAAACATGTTGTAAAAAGTATGATGTTTACGCTTTTAATGGGCGATAGTGGAGCTCAAGTCAAAAAGTTGATATGACATATGTGTCAAAACTTGACAGACTTTGTTTAAACGATATCAAAGTTACAAACTTTGGAAGCAATTATTTCTGAAAAGTTTAACAGTTGTAAACTTTAGTCTTAACCGATTATCAGTAGATTCATTTGCTAATAAAATAAACTAAGTTTTAAATGTTTCAATCTACAAAAAATCCCCAGTTAAAAGTTTAAAAAACAATTGGCAACAGCGCTACCCAAAAGCCTCGTGCCGTCGTGCATTGAGCGTACTGGTGGCGATATGTCTGTCCTTTGTAGGTCAAAATGTTTTTAAATCGGGAAAATATGCCGATATGTTATTAATCTAGCAGCTCAAATTTACCGCGAAAGATTTCCATGACGGCTACATCCATTTAGGACAACCATAGTGCAGGTGTATCAAAGAGTTTTGAAAATGGGATGTGTGCAACCAAGAAATCTCATTCTTTAAGCATAATAAAAATTGCTGTTTAAAAACAATAATATGTGTTTTTAAAATTGACATTCAGTTTAATTCTGTGGTAAGTACAACTGTCCTTTAAGACAAAATGTAAGTAAACATCTCTATAAAAAAAGTGTAAATATCTAAAACCTTGCAAAAAACGTTCACGTTCGAATTAATGTGATAAGGCGGGCGCAGTGTTGCCAGATTTATTAGACTTAGAAAAGCCATATTTTAAGAACAATTAACTTTTGACCCATATGTTTTTGGCTTTATTTGGCTCGTTTTGAGCTCCACTAACGCCCAATAAAATCGTGAGCATCATACTTTTTACATCATGCATAAAATACTTTTTGCAATGATAAAACTCGTTAGTCAGATTGACCGCTTTCACATTAGTATATTTGTCTAAATTATTAAAATACCTAATGACACTTGCGCTTAAAATTACGAATTTTTCTACCTAGAAATATTCCTAACGCTTTATTTACAAAAAAGGGAAAATTCACATCTTCCTGAGAATATTCTTTCTGTACATAGAATTGTACAAATAACTCAGACTATGTTTCTCCTTATTTTTAAATACAATTACAAGAAATACTTAAAAAATGAGTAAATAGTCTTATGAGATACAATTACGTTGAAAAATACTTCTTACGATACTTTGTTATACCTTATACTGAGCGAACTGAATGAACACAATAATAAAACTGATTGAAAGCAAAATACATTGTACAGGATGGCATATTAAGTTATATCTGAAGTATTAATGTAAATATCACTTTATATTTCTTTACTTTTTCCATACCTTTGAGTGTAACATACTATTATTGACTGTAAATATTTTTTTTGGTAATTGTCTCGAAAGTTGCCTCCTCTCCGATTTTGACCAAGTTTGGTATACAAGGGTTTTTTGGGGCGCTGACTACGAATCTGAAAAAAAAATCCAGTTTTCCAGTCTCCGTTTTCGAGATATTCATCATCAAAGTTGAAAATCAAACTAAACTCATTTTCACTATATTCTTCCTTCTTTTTGTACACAATTTTTGAGTTTTACACTAAAGTGGCACAGAATATTTTATAAACGCCTTTTTAAACCTTGTATTTTACCTTTTTTTGATTAAATTGCTAACTTTTAAGTTTAAAGGTAGCGTCCATTTTTGCTTAAAAAATTCCTAGTGTATAGCTGGTTGCGGCCACGTTGCGGCGTGTGAAAGTGGAGGTTTGCAATTAAATGGAAAAAAATGTGTAAAATAAATATGAAAAGAAGTTTTTAAAAGATGTTTGTGAAATATTGTGTGCCACTTTAGTGTAAAAATCAAGAATTCTGTGCAAAAAGAAGAAGGAATAGTGTAAATAGGGTTAGTTTAATTTTCAACTTTGATGATGAATATCTCGAAAACGAAACGTTGCCGAAAAATATTTTTCCAGATTCGTAATCAGCGCCCCAAAATAACCCCGTTTACCAAATTTGGTCAAAATCAGAGAGGTGGCAACTTTCGAGACAATTAGGAGGTTATAGAAAAACAGAACTTTTAATAGATGGATGTTTATGGTCCAATGTTATGTCTTCGATATCAAAAAGCATAGTGAGGTAGGGTTATAGAGCCACTACGATATGCAATCGAAGACATAAACTGGCATGTTTACCAAGTAAAGATCGCCACCCTGAAGCTAGCTCTATAACGTTATAGGTATTCCTCTCCTATGTACAGATATAAAAAACGTTGAAAAAGCATGTCTTTAAAATACAAAGACAAATAATTATTATACATTTATAACATCTTGTAATCTTGCTTCGTTTGCAGACACAAATCTTATATTCTTATCAATAAAATTGAGCTAAATACCTAGACCTCTTCTATTATTTTGTGTAAAAGAGCATCACAAGTTTTCTTGGCGTCACCTAGCAACATGGAAGTATTTGGTTTAAAGAACACTGGATTATCTACAGCTGCGTATCCCACACCTAAAAAAAAAATGATTTTTATTTCCTGCAATTTCTGATTAGGTACAAGTCATTCAATGAGACTATATTTGGGGCTTTCATATAGCTGTCAGTCCCGGCTTTAAACTTTGAATATTAGATATTAAAGAGCACTTGTAAACTAGCCGTTTTATGTATTTTGTCCCGTAGAATCAGAAAGAATACTCAAGAAAATAAGACACCCCGTACATTCGTTTATTAAAAACTTACCCAAAGACCTCTTCATAACAATCACGTGATCGGCCTTCCACACATTAAGCACCGGCATTCCAGCAATCGGTGAATTGGGATCTTCCAGCGCAGCACTGTTAACAGTGTCATTGGCACCTATTACTAGTACAAGGTCTGTATCCCCAAAGTCCTCGTTGATTTCTTCCATTTCTAGTACGTCGTCATATGGCACTCCGGCTTCTGCTAGAAGTACGTTTAGTTGCCCGGGCATACGTCCTAAAAAAATATTAATAATTTAATAGCATTCACCTTTTAATTCTTTTTCACGGACAAATGATTACGCAATATTTGATTTATGCTGACGAAACTAATGCCTAAAATTGCATTATTCGTTTTTGCACAGCATCAATGTTTTCTGACACAACTGATTTTGGACATTCACGACTGAAAGTAAGTTCATCGATACACTTTTGTCTTGTTAACCCACGTTGAAAATCGAAATAAATCATTAGGTGAAAATTTTCACAGGTTATTTTATTTTTCCACTGAAAGACAATTTTTAAGTGACTGTAAACAACATAAATCGCGCTCAAATAACAACACGTTTTCAAGAAAATTGTCAAACTTTATAGTGAAAATTTTAGATGGTACAGTGACGGCCATTAAATCTCGGGCAATTTTTTTTCAAATTTTGACTTTTCTGCCAAATTTTGTAAACCGGTTTTTTTACCTTGTTTTACTTTTAATTACTATAAATAAAGCAAAAGGTAAAAGAAAGTATTTATATTTTATAAAAACCAACAAATCAATAAATTAATTAACAATTTAATAAGTTTAAACAAACTTAAATATTCTTCCAAACAGATTTAATACTTTACTGCGGTCCCGTTTTTTTCTAAGACAGAGTTTAGCCTTCCACGCCTCTAAATTTTTATCCTTGAGTTCGTTTACATTTTGCGGCCTAAACTCATTTTCCCTATTTATTTTTTTAACTAATAGGCCCAAAAATTTTCAATAATATTTAAATCCGGACTACGTGCGGGCCACGGTTAAACCCTGATACGCTGCTCTTCCATCCATTCATCGACTTGCCGGGCCGTATGAACCAGACACACTTATATATTATATCTTGCCGAAAAATAAAAGTTCTGTCCGGAAATTGATCCAGTACAGAAGGAAGCATGACATTCTGTAGTAGATCTATATATACTTCCGCATTGAATCTTCCTTCGATAAAATAACATACACCAAGTCCTTGTGCACTCAGCCACCCCCAAACATTTACCCATTACCCACTACTTCTGTCTTCTTTTGGGTATATTTTTCATCAAATCGTGTTCCTGGAGGCCTGTATACCTTATTGCACGACTGAAACACTTTTTCATCGGTGAATATTATATTTTCCCGAAAAATCGGAGGTTCTAAGTAAAATTGTAGAGCAAATCCAATGCGTTGTTCTTTATTTGCATTTTTAAAAACAGTTTTAAGGCTGCCGGGTGGCAGCGCAATTCGGATATTTGCCTTATTCTTCGTCGTGCCGTTCTAACCGATGCTGGGAAATTGCTTTTCGTTTTTGCTGTAACTACATATTTAAATGGTTGGTTTCTCAAAACATTAACTAAATTATTGTCTTGTTCTTGATTCGATTGTTTGGGGCGACCACTTTCAGCTCTTCTCTCAAAGGAGTGTGTTTCCTGCCATTTTTTTTAAACACAATGAATAGTACTCTTTGGGATGTTAAGCTCTTCCGCCACATCCCTTTCCGGCCAACCTCTCTGCTCAATATAATGAATAATTAATACTTCTTGATCCAAAGTTGGTATTTTAAAAAAATATTTAAAGACACTAACAACGGACACCTGTTTCTTTATTAGGTTTTTCAACAGGTATTTGTATTCAGTAGAAGGTGGCATAAGCCTATTTTACGAAAGGAAAAAGAATTGCCCAAGATTTAATGGCCGTTACTGTACCTGACAACACGCAGTATCGTCAAGGCACAAAATATAAGTAGTACACTTCATAAGCTCATTATACACTACTCAAAAAAATTTACGAAGCAGTTTTTAATAAACTTGTAAAATATTAGCTTGGGGTATTTAGACAAAAAGGTTATATAGCTTAAATAAAAGATCTTGTAAAAATACATAATTCATGTCGGATAAAATTTCTTGTAGCATTTATTGTTTTTGAGATATTGACGTTTTAAATTTTAAAAATAATCGTTAATATCTCAAAAACTATAAGAGATACAAAAAATTTTATGGAACAAAAAATACAGCTTTTTAAATTGTCTATATAAAAAGTTATATAAATATTTTTGATAGGATGAATAATAAAGGAGATATATATTTGACACTTTGTTTTTGGTACCTTTTTTAATTTGTAAGTTTTTCTTAGGAATAAATGATTAATCAAATGACACATTCTTTGATTTTTTTGTTAGAAAATGTGTGTTTTTTGAAATATGTAAGCTCCATCTTAATGTAATTAACGCCTTAAAAGTTACAAATGGACTAATAGGTGTTCCGTTAATTTTTTTGAGCAGTGTAGTTATTAATGATACTAGTTTCATTTGACACCCAAATGAGAATGCTAAATGTGTCGTAATGACACCGTCGTAGATTAATTCAATTAACAATATACCAGATTTGTCATTTACCTGCAACAGGATGAATGGCAAAGCGAACATTCTTCCCTTTACTCTTCAGTACTTCAACCATCTCAGCAATGGGGTACTGAGCTTTCGCAACACACAGACCATAACCGGGGACAATAATGATATTCCTGGCATTTTTAATCGCGTCTACGGCACTAGTTACATTGATCTCGGTGTGAGTACCGGTGATTTCCATGGGTTTACCTGTACCGGTACTTGAAGTACCATAGCCACCGAGAATTACGTTTGGCAAAGAACGATTCATGGCCTAAAATCAGAAATACAAGAGTTATTATACAGTTTTTTCACAAGTTGTTGTACCAAATGTATCGCATTTTTAAAAAATTGTTTTGAAAAATTTTACGTCATAATATTTCCTTACCTTGCACATGATATACGATAAAATAGCACCAGAGGAACCAATGAGAGCACCTACTATGGTCATCAAGTTATTGTTTAACATAAAACCTTCAGCACATAACGCCCATCCTGAATAACTATTAAGTACTGTTATCACAACTGGCATATCAGCACCTGAAAAATAAAATCAATTTGGGGGTGTAAATAAATAAGTGCGAAAAAATTTAGAGGGTGATTCTTGGGTTAAGTTTAAGAAAAAAACTTTATATTATGCGTATGTCCTAAAAGTCCTAACTTTTGAGATACAGGGTGGTAAAGATTTAGAAAAAATATATGTTATTTACAAAAGACATAAAATCATGATTTTTAAAACTAAGATTTTAATTGCTTACCGCCAATAGCTGACGTTAGAGTAACTCCCATAGCAGTACTCAAACCTGCCGTCACTCCCAAAGCTCCCAGACCACCCGCCAGTGAGGGGTCGTAAAACAGATAACCTCCCGCTCCGATATTGGCCAACAAAAGGCCAGTGTTCAGAGCATGACGTCCCGGAAGTAGAAGGGGATTGGACTTAAGTATCCCTTGTAGTTTGCCATAAGCGACTAGAGATCCACTGAAAAATAAAAATAATTTTCACCTTTAATAATTCTAGTACCTAAATTATTACTAAATATATATTGCCTTGAAAATTCTGAAATCTTGTTACCTGATGTCACGATCTAAAAATGACAGAAAAATATCCGTGCGGTCAAATGTTTAACACTTTGCCCCTGTTTCTCATAAAATGTCTATCAAAGATCAAGCGTATTCTTTCTTCTTTAATTTAAAAGATCGTCTAGGCTGGATGGCATACCAGCAATCGTCTTAAAAATATATGCTCCCGAGCTTGCACCCATCCAATCTCGCCTTTTCGAATATCTTACGACACGGGCATTTTCCCGGAGAGTTGGAAAGCTGCACGTGTGCAACCTATCCCCAAAAAAGGATGCAAAACTCTCCCTTCTAATATAGACCTATATCTCTTCTTTCTGTTGTTTGCAAAGTAATAGAAAAATTCATTAATTTCCAAATCTTAAAGTATCTGGTAAAACACAAGATCTTACAAAATCGACAGTATGGATTCCGTCACAGAAGATCCACAGCTGATCTTCTTTCCTTTGTCTCACACAACTGGAACAAGTCCCTTGAGTTTCTGGTGAATCCCAGATCGTTGCTCTTGACATATCCAAAACTTTCGATCAGGTCTGGCATGAAGGGCTTCTTAACAAACTTCTTTCTTCCGCACCTACTTTGGATGGTCATTCTTCCAACTTCTACCAAATAAATGCTGGGGTACCCCAGGGCTCAGTGCTGGCACCCACGCTGTTCTTCTACACATTAACGATCTTTTCTCTTCCACAATCAATCTCATTCATAGTTTTGCTGTCCATAGTACCCTCCACTCTAGTATTCAATTTCTTAAGCCACCATGTAATTCTGATTCGGAAAACAAGGGCAGGACAATGCAGATATCTCTTTTACAAGACTTAAACTAATCTTGGATTGGGGCGCCAAAAATCTTGTTCAGTTTAATGCCTCGAAAACACAGTCATGTTCGCTGTCGCAAAAAAAGTCTGCCAATGCTCATCCGTTACATATGAGTGGCCAAGTTCTGCAGAACGAAGAGTCGTTTAATCTTGTGGGCGTTACTTTCAAGAATAACCTCAACTGGCACAAACACATTACATCCATAGCCTCGGCAGTTTTAAAAAAGCTTGCATTCCTCATTCGAGCCAGAAAGTATTTCTGTTCTTCCAATCTGTATACTCTGTATATATCCTAAATTAGACCCTCTTTAGAATATTGTTCTCATGTCTGGAGAATGGCGTCCCCTTAGCATTCTGGACTTCATTCAAAAAAGAGCCGTTCGTCTTATTAATGATCCCACGCTCAGTGAAAAGCTTCCTCTTTTTGCCCACCGTCGAGCTGTAGGGGATCTGTCGCTCTTCTATAGGTAATTTCACGGCTTCTGCTCAGAGGAGCTGGCCAGTATAATTCCTTCTCCGGCAGCTCCCAACAGAGCAACACTTATTGCAACTTTTATGCATCCTTTTACAGTTCAATTAGAGAGGCTCCGAACTTTTCGCTTTCTTCGTTGCTTCAACCCTAGAGTGTCAAGACTATAGAACCTGCTGTCTGTAGAAGTTTTTCCTTCTCCTCCCAATCTCCAAATATTTAAGTTCCGTGTGAACAAGCTCCCTCTCACCTCACTTAAGACACCCACGGTACGTTACTACTTAGGCATCAGCCTTCGTAGACTGTCCCAAGATAAAAAAAAATATTAATTCCAGTGAAAGTTACAGCTGTTGGAAAAACAGGCAAAATAACCTCTTTTTCTGAAGTTTGTTTAAATTATTTGATCTATACATTATTCTGTGTATTTTTTTTTATAAAAGTTTATATAATTCTTACCTGAAAGTTACCCCTCCAATATATGTCCCCAAAAAGAGAGCTGTCTTTATTACATTTGCGGCTGGATCAGTGGCAAAAGATGGACAATCATGTATAAACGTCGATATACAAGTAAGGACAGCAGCTAAACCAACCAAGCTAAATATAAAAAAATAAGATATCCTGACATATTAAAAACAGTACAGATAAACAAGGAACATCTAATCTCGCGAACTTATCTCACCTGTGGAAAGCTGCAACAAGTTGCGGAATCAGTAATCTGTATTCTTTTAGCTATAATAGATCCTATAGTTCCTCCTCCGATCGCTACTGCTGCCATCTGCGCTAGAACCTCCGAACTAGGCGCTAATTGACCTAAAGTTGCTGCTATACCACCAGCAACACCAATCTAAGAAATCAATAAAAATGTTGTTAAAAATATTTTTATTGTCCGAAAATTGCTATACAAAATTTTGTGATACAACTAAGCTGGCTTAAACAGACATTTGATATAAGGACTTTATCATTTAACTTGATCCGCGCATTTTACGGACACCCTGTATGATAATTTATCAAATAAATAATAAATGATTGAAATAAAGACACTAACAATATCATTGTTTAACAAGATTATAAAAAAACTTACCATTCCTAAGTTATTTCCCATCCTAGATGTTGTCTGGCTACTAAGCCCAGCGAGAGCCCCAACGCAGCATAGGGAGGCTGCTAAGTACGCCGCCTGGTGGACTTCAGCCAAACCAGCCATAGTGGCGTAGCCGTAACCTCCCAAGAAAGCCGCTGCCGGTATAGCATATAGGGAGTTGTACTCTGGTGGATCTCCTACTCTAAAAAATGTAAATTACTGTGTTAATCTAATGAGAAAAATTTTATTTTGAGAATATTTACCTTCTAAACATGTCCAACATTCTTTTGGTGACTAGGAACCCTCCGAAAACGTTTATAAACGATACAAAGGCTGCGCCAGCAGCTAAAGCCTAAAATTAAATATACCGACAATTAAAAAAAATATGGAAAAATAAGTATAACAAAAATATGGACCTTTATAAATACAGGGTGTTTCAAAACTAAACTTAAGTAGAGGGAGATGGGGAAAGCTGGGACCGAGGATGACGCGAAACGCATTATCCTCGGAGGATCCTAATTGCGCATGCGGTAAATGTAACGCATGTGGGCTAGGTCATTTTTATTTTACCGCGCATGCGTTAAATTTAATTCACTGAATGAATGGTATTTTTATTTTACTGCGCACGTGTATATATAAATTACAAACTAACTTGTTTTTCTATTGCACGTGATTGTAAATTCAATTTTAATTGCTATTGCGAATGTCATTTCAAATGTTTTTTTCACCTTTTATTTTTATGTTCTATTACGCAGGTCATTATTTTATAGTACCAATATCATGTATAACTGACTTAACCCAACTAATTTTTAATCAACTGCGCATGTCATTATTTCAAAAATAACCTTACTTATTTTTTCTTCTACGCATGAATTAATTTCATAATCCAATCTAAGCTAACTGTCTGTGACGTCAACCTCACAATGAAAGATTTTAAATTAAATAAAAAAAGTCCAAGTCTGGATGCTTGGAATCAAACCAGGACTAATTTTTAGGAAGTACGACTAACCCAGCGCCTTAACCACCCGGCTACTGAGATCATCAATTAGTACGTGTGACAAGAAGTAGATCATATTTTCTTATTAAAACTCACCAATGCACTCCTCGAAATAAGAAAAATAATAACAATAAATGTCATTTAAATTGCAAAAATCTTAGAAAACGCTCAACTTTTATTACTATTTATAAATCAAATCTAAACGTTTTTTATCAAATTAAAGTGAGGTAGTAAAATTAGGTCACAATTTGCGTTAAGATCTACATTAATTTTTTTAAGCTAAGATTTCTCGTAAACAGTTAAATCTATCGTTTTGAGGTAGTAGTCAGTATTGCAGCCAGAGTTGCTCGACGAGAGGAGATATAAATACATTAAATCAACATACTCTAAAAGATGTATTTATTAACTCAAATTTGAAAATTAATTATGAAGTAAAGTCTAAAATCGTGGTTAGTTTTTCAAAAACTTCATCAATAATAATTATCATTTTTCTGTGAATGCTGAAGTACAAGGGGTTGTGAGGAGATAAATCCCCATAATTCTCTCTTGGCTACGCCAATGCTAGGAGTCCCTTTTTTAATCTAAATTTCCGTTCTTTGGTCAATAGTCCAGGAAACGAACCATTTTGCCTAGCAATTTTTTCAAAATGCATAGAATGACCAAGGATCAAATTTATATCATGCCAAAGGGCGCCTTTCCCTTGGGAGGTGGTGGCTAAACCCTCTCAGGGGTGGAATTTTTTTATATATATTTTGATAAAAAGATGATATCTAAGCAAAAAATATTATATGCATTTTTTTTTGTAAAATGCATACTTTTCGAGTTATTCGCGATCGAAAATCGATGTTCCTCGTTGATAAAATCAATGTTTTTAATCGTTTTTTTTTGCCAATAACTCGATAAAAACTGTAACTAACAAAATTGTATCTTTTAAAAAAACAATTAAAATGTTTTTTTTTTTAATTGCTGTGAAAGGTTAGCTGTTATTCATCAAACACAAAATTTCAGAGTTTCAGAGGCAAATAATGCAAAATCTACCTACGTATTTTTCGAGGAAAACTAATAATAAGTTTTTTGAAGAATTTGCAAAGACCTTTTTTTTAAAGAAAAAGGTAGGTATGTATCATAAAAGTTAAGTGAGTTATGATTAAAATAAGGTTAGACCAAAATTTTTTAAGTGCAAAAATCTTCGAAAACAACCCCCTAACTACACCCTAATTAAAATGAGTCGTAGCCCTTTTTCAATTCTCTTTATCTATGTTATTATAAATACATTCTAAAATTTTAACCGATTTAAACTGCTTAATTTTGAAAACAATGGAGCTGCAAGTGAAAATCAAATTTTAGAATTTTAATAAAAAATTACCTTTTTTTGAAAATAACTCGAAAACTAAGGGAGATAGTAAAAATTACCTAGGTATTAAATTGTAGCTTCTTGAATTACAAATATTTTGCTTTTTTTAAATTTACTCTATGATGGACATTAAGTGAGATATAAACGTTTAAAACGCGTGTGTATAGAAGAACACAACCTTGTTTCAGCCCTTTAAACTCACCCCTTTAAAAAAGTAAGGGTTTTAAACAGTTTTAGTATATAGGATCTTATAGCTCTTAAAAGAACTAACCAACAAAATGTTTTTTTTAAGAACTTTTTATTACTAAAACTATAGAAGGAGATATGGTAAAAAACAAGCATTCTAAAAGCGACTCGATGAATTTTTTTAAAAAATCCGCGGTTTTATAATATTTTTTGCATTGTAATATTGTAAGGGGTGTATTTTTGAGGATAAAAAAATTACAAAATTAAATTAGTAATACGTCTGAGCAGTCACATTTTTTAATTACAAATCTGTGACAATATGGTAATTTATCTGGAGTGAACAATTTTTTTTTAATTGAATCATAATAAGGGTGGATTTTCAAGGGCTGAAATATATTAAACAATGTTTCAAAAAATTAAATACTATACTTCTATACTTTTCAATTTATATGAGCCTAATTTTATGTGAAAGTTTTTAAATGTTTTTGCAATAAGGAATAGTTTTTACCCCTAAAAAATAAAATGCAAAATTTAGCATAATGAAAATTTTGAAGAGAAGGGTAAGTTAAGATTAATCCCAAATTTTTTTACAAAACTCTGCGATACTATATTAATTTTTTAGGATAAATACATTTTTTTTTAATTATAGTGGGGGTTGATTTTTAAGGGCTGAAATATTTTAAGTAATGTTTCAAAGAAACAAAATACTTCTTTTTCAACTTATTTGAGTCAAATTTTACCGAGCTTAAGCTTTAATGTATAGTTTTATAGGTTTTAGCAATAAAGGGTAGTTTTCACCCCTAAAAAATAAAGGGCGCCCATCGGGATAGTATATATTTTGGAGAGGAGGGTAAGTTAAGCTTCATCCCAAATTTTCATGCAAATCTATGCATTTTGAAAAAATTGCCAGGTTTTGCACTTTTTTCAGCTTCGTTTTCTGGACTACAAGTTTTTATGTCACTTGGTCTCTCAGCAGATAATCTGCTAATAGAACATGTATGTGACATAGGATGGATGAATAAAATAAAAAACGGTATTAAGCAAACGGAGCAAAAAAAAGTCGATGTCTAAAGGTTTATATTTACTTTTAAAACATCCTGTATAAAGCGGACACATTAAAAAAAAACATTTTTATTTACCTGTACAGAATTAGTAGGAAAATATCCTCCATCCATGAGCAATAGTCCTCCGACAGCCGTTATGCCTGAAATAGCGTTAGTTACCGACATCAGAGGAGAATGGAGCGCAGGAGTTACACCCCATACTGTATGGTAACCCACTATGCTTGACAAGCCCAACACTGTGAGCATAGATGTGAATGCCGGATTTGGTGAGACCGTACCTAGGCCAACAATTCCGCCAACACCTTTAAAAAAAAGGGTTACTATAAATCTGTTACCTGTTATTACAATTAACAGCATAACAATAACCAAATATTATATCACATATTAAATCTAAACCATAAATTATGCTTAATTTTTTTAAATAATTTTGCTTGAAATTTGAATGAGATATTCGAGTGAAATAAGGCTATTCTGTTCCAAGAGAGAGAACGCGCGTTCATCGCAAAGTTTGAAACCGTTTTTCACACCTTTATATAGAAATCGAAGATATAAAAGTATCAATCCTACCTGCCGTTGTTAATAACGCATTGTCCAATGTTTTTCTAAACGGAGTAACCTCTTTTATTTCCAGAATTTTTGCTTTTTCAGGCTCCACTTTCTTGGCCGCTACAGCTGCCGGAGGCCCTGTGGGTTTCGGCGGAGGCCACAACAGTTCGCCTTTGTTCAATACTATGCTGCCTCTGACTACTTCGTCGTTGAGATCAATGTTGAAATGATTTTTCTCACCTGAAAACGTACTTCTATTAATGGTTGTTATAAAGAATAGAAAAAGAGTAACAATCTCAGGAAGGTCGTAAGCGAAAGCAACTAGTCTGAAGAATGGACCCATTGTATAAAACCTATTTGGATTTAAAAATACAATAAATTTTTAACTATGTATATTAAAGAACCATCTCCTTAATATCTTTTTTCAGAAAATAGTATATTATTTTATATGGATGAAAAGTGGTTCTTTTCATGGCGTATAAAGAGGGTTTATAAAAGAATAAAATTTATAGCCAGATCCAAACAAATATTTCTATAAAAAAACTTACCTATGGACAAGAGAAACTTGGAAATATTGTTTCCATACAACGTTGAACTTTGAGTGGGGAGCATACTAGGGAAATCAGTTAATCCAATGTGCGTAACATCATTGAATGTGTATATTTGTCCAGGTTTCGTTGTTTCGATGTTTCCGCCAGCTTCCGCTGCCAAATCGACTATGACGCTTCCGGGTTTCATGGACTGAATATGTTCCTAAAAGTACATTTACAATAAAACAATACTAATATAAGTTTTCTTTAAGTTTTTAACGAAACTTAAACTAAAAGTATCCATTACAAATGTAATAATTTTTAGGCTTAAGCTTGATTGAACCGAACTTCGACTGGTGGCAGACCTTCCTCTCTTATTTTAACATTTTAACTGCAATATGTACCATATATGGAGATAGGCAATTTTAATTCTCCGCCATGTGTACATATATTGGACACAAGTTTTATAAGCATATAGATCTTGGGTCTGTGTACCTTGTTTTATAAATTTTACATAACATAACCACGAATCGAGTAATTAAGAAAAGAAATGTCTTGGCCCACAGGCCTTATAGTTAAACTCTTAGATGTATTATACCTTTAATATAAGTACGGGTGCCTTCTTTCCAGGTATCAATGCTGTAGAAATAATAATATCAACATCTTTACACTGTTTAGCAAATAGGTCGTTTCTGCTTGGATAAATTCTTTGGACATTTCTTTACTGAAGCCTCCACAACCACCTTTTCCTACAATAAAAATATAGAAAATCATTTATTTTTTTACCATAATATATCATTAAAGTTTTTTTATTCTAAGCCATCTTTCCAGTAGAATATAAAAAAACTAGTTAAAACATTTCATGTAAAGACAGGCCAAGTTTTCCGTTAATATATTTTTTTTTTCCATACCACACTTTAATGCTAGTTTTTTTTTTTAAATTTGTTCTCTAATCCTAAGTCTATCAACTAACTGGTCTATAGAACGAAATAATGTATTCTTTGTTATGTAGCCAAAAATTTAAACACACTTTATAGCTTACCTCAATGTTGATTGTTAAGAACTCACGCCAAGAGATTGACTTGTTTTAACAATTGATCTAGTGTCAAAAGCTCTAACTATGGCACCCATCATTTTCGCCTGGCCAATGGCTGCTAAACCAGCCACTCCCTCCTATCACCAAGACTTTTGCTGGAGGAACTTTACCAGCTGCGGTAATTTGACCTAAAAAATATTGATTTGAACTTTTAATTCAACACATAATAGGTAGGAGTTTGGTTATGTAATGTAAAGACAAGAATGGATAGGAACTTATATAGAATAAAATTGTGAACAGAAATTGATCTAATTTTATTTATTTATTTATTTACGGGCATTGCCCAATTTTAAAGGTAAAAAAGAAATATAAAACTAAATTGTACATATTATAATCACATAATAATACATTATCACAATCAGTTGTATTAGGAAAGTTAAAAATTAATAAAACATTAATGATGCCTAAGATGGTTTCTAAAGAGTCTAGAACATGAAAAGATGTATATTTAGCTCATTTGAATTTTTTAGATTCTATCAATCCCCTATTCTGTCCATAATTTGTTCTATGGGTTTGAATATTGAATATTTTTGACTCTGAGGGGTCTTCTGGGAATATGGAATTCAGTTGAGACATAATTTGTGGGCAATCAACCAAACCATGAAGAACTCTTGAGCAGTCATGATATCAGTTTTCCTCCTTCTTGAGGAGGAAGAGATCTTAGTACTTTGAGGCCGAAATTTTTGGATAGGAACTTGGCCCTTATTTTACGTAAGCGTTTTTGGTGGGACCCGCTTTTTTTGAGTTCAAGAATGAAATAAAATCCTGACTGCATTTTAAATTCTAAA
>JAHBCN010017084.1:0-18810 GCA_019359885.1 Listronotus oregonensis | reverse complement strand
TCGAATGTCCCCATTAAATTAGTAATTGAATTTTAAGGTTAGAAGGAATCCGATCCGATAAATTTCAACCGAATTTATTCCAAAGGATTTGAGTTCTCCCTCATTTGACCCAGTTCGCATTTTTTCGTTTTATATCGGGGAGAGTCACAGGAAAATCATAAAAGTGCAATAAAATTGGACCGAGCGGCATCTTGATCTGCAAGCCAGCGAAAGTATATTCTTATAGTCAGTCGAGAAGTGTGTTTTTGGCGAAAAAAAGTTAGAAGGCTTCGATAAATATAAGCGATAGCTCATTCGATGTAGCATGCAAATCTGAGAAAGGCGTTTTTAGGATTTTTTTTGTTAATCAAAATTGCAATTGTTATTAACAAAAAACTAAAAAAAGCCATTTTGATTTTTAATGATAACTCAAAAACCATAAGAGATAGCGGAAATTGCAAAGAGGGTTCTGGAAAAGGAGGAAATTTCTGATAAAATAGTCCTAACTTCCGGAGTTCTATCTTTATTGTTTATAATTTTAATTAATAAAAATGAGCCTCCGCGCGACATTTTTGGTTGCACGCTCGGCATCAAAACCGAGTAGGTTACTCTAAATAATTTTTTTGGGGTATTTTATAATAATTTAAAAATATTAAAATATTCTGGTGTATTCAAAATAATTTAAAAAATTCATTTCCGTTTAAAACTTTAAATAGTTTTTCAGCAAGTTAGATAATTGTCAATAAACAAAATTGTTTTGAACTTTCGTGCTCACTGTACATTAAAAAAAAATGCTTAAATAATTGCCGAATAAATTTTTCGCTTTGTGAAGCCCTTCTTAAAAAACATACTTAACAAGATACCGCCATAAAAGTTTTAAAAAATTTAATTCTTTGTTTATAATAATTTTATAACTTTGACAAAGGATAAAAAACCAGAGTAATATTGTTAAAGTTATAAAATTATTATAAACAAAGCAGACTGTTTAAGTCGAAATCCTGTGATGGAACCAGAAAAAAATATAGAAGAACAATTGAAAATAGTGAACTTAATTACTTTGGAAGATATTATGATGGATCAGAATGTAAATGAAGAAATACAGAGAAACAAAAACAAAATAATTGAAAGAAATAATGTATACTACAAAAAAATACGAAACAAAAAGAAAATAATAATAACAGAATAATTTAGCATAAGACTTATAAAACAAATACATGAGGATCTGTGCCAAATTGGAGTTGGACAAATGCTAAGGACTCATAGTTTACTGTATGTAACAAAGAATTTAACAAAGAATATAAAAAACATTTGTAGAAGCTGTGAAATTTGCATAAAAAACAAAACAAGAGGACAGGACAAATATGGATTGATGTCACATTTAGGCCCGGCCACAAGACCTTTTGAAAAGTATCACTAGACACAATTGGCAGTTTTGGTGGTTCGAGATCAGCTAAGAAATACCTACATCTTTTAGTAGACCACTTTACTAGGTACGCATTTATTATAACATCAAAAATCCAAAGTGCACATGATTTTATAAAGCTAATAAATAAAGTCACCGAAATAGAAGAGATTGAAATGCTTCTCACCGCCAGTGTCCTGGAATAAACTCAAAAGAATTCATGAAATTTCTTAGTGACAAGCAAATAATAATGATATTTACAGCAGTGAACGCACCTTTTTTAAATGGCCTGAACGAAAGGTTAAATCAAACACTAGTAAACAAAATTAGATGCAGAATAAATGAAAATGGAAAAAAGAAAGCGTGGACTACAATAGCACACGAATGTAAAGAAAAATACAATCAGACTAATCACTCAATAACTGGCTACGCACCATGCTATTTGTTATATGGGACAGATGTTACAGTCCTACCAAATGAGCTACGCAATAAATGTATACATAGTGATGGGATCGGAGACAAAAAAAGAGCGCTTAATAATACTTTAAAATCACATTACCATAACAATATTCGCTATGATAAAAAAAAGAAAAAATAGAGAATTTAAGGTTGGAGATATGGTATATGTAGAAAAGGTAATACACTAAATAGATAAAAGCTAGATAAACTGAGAATTGGACCATATAAAATAGTAGAAAGAAAATCGAATACAATTTATAAGATAGATACAGGACACAGGAAAACAGAGTCAAATCTATTTCATATTACAAAACTAATTCCGGTACAAATAACAAAAGATGAAAAAAATAGGAAACCAGTGAAGCAGCGTTGGAAGAAAAACTTGACAAGATCTGGAAAGAAAATTTATGAATTTTCTTCCCCGGGAGGAAAGATGTAAAGAAAATTTCTTTAATTTTGAATTTGGCGCGGTTCCCGCGTTTATTTATAAATGTCAAACCGATTAGTTTAAGGTTGACTATAATTATTGATAATGTGTTATAAAGAAAAAGGCTGAAAAGTAAACTTTGAATGATATTTATTTTGTGAAAAAACGATTAGAATTAGTGGAAAATTAAACTTTGAATGTCGTTTCTTTGTTTTCAGGTGAGGTTTTTTTTTTACAATAGTGTACTAAATAAGATGTTTTCTTTGATAAGAAACTAATAAAATAAATTTTTGTTTTCACAAGAAACACATCAGTTTATTTCCATCCAAAACCATAAGATATAGTCTTATAATTATTTAAACTTTTATGGCGTGATCTTGTAAGGTATGTATATAAGGAAGGCTCCATAACGTGAAATTTTTACGACAATTATTTTAACATTTTTTTAAATGTACTATTCGTTGTATCATGGATCCAGAAAACGCTGCGGCGTATTCTAATTGTATTTATTATTATGAAAAATAATCCCAAAGCAACCTTAAAGCGCCTTCAGTGTAACTGAAACCTCATATATATTTACTTCTCTGATAAAATAATGTATTGCTCTAAGCGCTAACAAGACATGCAAATAGAGCTTTTAGAGATGCGCAATAACTTGTTTACCATACCCGAGGTAACGTCTCCGTTTTAGCTCCTTTTATGTTGCTGCAATAATATGTCGTTAGTTGCCGGTTTGGAATTTTTAAAGCTTATCTTCTATTTATTTGATGTACGAGATGGTAGACATGTTTTTCCGAAGAACCCTTAAAATAATAGGTATATATATATATATATATATATATATATATATATATATATATATATATATATATATATATATATATATATATATATATATATATATATATATATATATATATATATATATATATATATATACATGGACAAACATGAACGTTTCGCAAGTAGAACAAAAAAAAACAAATTAAACGCTGAAACAGAGTGAAATTGAATTTAAACTAGGACATACGCACCAAAATAGCTTAAACAGTGTACGCTCGACGAAGGTTTGCCTTATGCTTTAAATCGCCGGTCTTCGCTGTTCGAAACAGCGCTTGATACAAGTATCGACACATTGCAAAGCTTTGTGTCACTTCTTTCACAGAGTTAAGGGTTGCCGTTTCTGTTTGATACATTACACTTTATCCCTATGTTTTGATTTTCCACCTGTATATATATATATATATATATATATATATATATATATATATATATATATATATATATATATATATATATATATATATATATTTATATATATATATATATATATATATATAAATATATATATATATATATATATATAATATATATATATATATATATATATATATATATATTTATATATATTTATATAACATGAAATTTAATTTTGCTTTGAATAATTCTTTAAAATTAGTTTTGGATCTGAAGGTTTTGAGAAGAAATTTAAATCGTCCACGCTTTTTATTTTGCTACTAGAGGGCGCCAGCTACGGCCTACCTCACTTGTTTTAAATGTCGTAACTTTTTTAGGCTAGAATATTGACCTGTTTATTAAAAAATAAGTTACTATAAATCCATCTGCATCAAAAATGTATACTTTATTTAAGTTCTAGGAGCAGCCGTTCTCGAGATAAACGCACTTTAAAGAATGTTGCATTTTTTATGGAAAATAAATTTTATCCAATTGTTTTTAAACTTTGATAGTGATTGTTCAACCCGATCAAAGGTCTTCCAGGGCACAAAACCCGAAACGCCTCAACCCCCCAAAATCACCTCAAAGTCCCCAAACCCCAGTGACCTTTGAGCGTGATTTTGGGGGGGTTTAGGGCTTTTCGGGATCTTTGATCACGCGTTTAAAACTACCTCTGGCACTTTAATAAAGTATACATTTTTGATGCAGATGGATTTATAGAAACTTATTTTTAATAAACAAAGGGCAATATTCTAAGCCTAAAAAAGTTACGACATTTAAAACAAGTGAGGAGGTCGTAGCTGGCGCCCTCTAGTAGCAACATTAAAGGCGTGGACAAATTTAAATTTCTCCTAGAAAACCCCAGATCCCAAATTTTGTACCGCTAGTCATTTGGTTAAAAAATTATTAAGAAAAAACGAAAGCAAAATTAAAAGTTTAACACCCTGTATCTTTGTTATTATAACTTTCGGATAAGGCAAGTTTACGTAAATTGTATTATTTTGACCCAAGGAATCTGCTGTTGCTCTGTGTCCCATTACTTTGGGACACCCTGTATATACAAAATATATATATATATATATATATATATATATATATATATATATATATATATATATATATATATATATATATATATATATATATATATATATATATATATATATATATATATATATATATATATATATATATATATATATATATATATATATATTTTATATATATTTAAAATATGGCAAATTAACTAGTTTCTTAAAAAGTAAATCCCAAAGATACAAATTCAAAAAGTCCAAAACTTTGAAAAGAAATAAAATCGAAACCTTTTTACGACAGGCTCCCGACAGTGAGTAATAAAAGTAGCTTTGATCATGGGGATTACTGGGGCTTGTGGATGTGATGAGTTGACACATTTAAAAATTAAAAATGTTTAAGATAAGGAGTATATTTATTTGTTGTGTTGCCAAACACAAAAACTAAAAAAACAAGATTTTTGCTATTCTAAAGAAGAATTTCCAGTAAACCCTGTTAATTTGTGTAAAAAATACATTTCTTTGCTACCAAAAAACACCAGCCACAGCTGCTTTTTTGTCTTTTATAAAAATGGCAAATCTACAAAACCCTCGAAAATTTCTGCGTATTTAAACCTAAAGTATTAAGAGCTAAACACCGGCCAGTGTTTAAGACTGGCTTACTCTACTAGCTAATGCGGGGGCCAACATGACAACACTTAGGCGCCATGGAGGATGAAAATTATGATCAATAGCGGAGGGCTACCTTAAAGAATCCGTCCACAACAAAATTGAAATTGCTAAAAAAATCAAGGGACCAGTAAACAGTCAAGCAGTTCTGTCGGCCTAATAGAACCCACGACCTTAACTTCCAATGGAAGGACCATTTGACAATATCCACTTTACATACCTGTAATAATAACGATAAGAAATCAATACATATTCTAGAACAAGAGAGAGAGAGTTATAAACCATAACCCACTAGTGAGTTATGGTTTATAACACACAAGTGTGTTATTTGATAGTTTATCTGCCAAATTGGCACAAATAATGACTCATAACTAACAGATGTTGAATAATAGCTATTTATGGTACGAGTGTGTTACCACACGGCCTCGAGGGCTAAACTTTTCTCGCGTGACTTATATGTAATTACACACGTGTTCCATACAATATTTTATCCAAAACTGTTATATTATTATAATATAAAGTTAAAGTAAGATACATAGAAAAGATCCTTGAAATAATAAAAAAAGTCCCTGTAGTATATTTCTAATTTGTCAGATTATGTGACATAGTAAATAACAGGTAACAGAATTCTTCTTGCAACAATGAAATTTTTCGAAGGAGGATGCGGTTTTTAACTAAGGTGATTGTTTATTTAAAAAAAAATGATGTTCATAGCTCACTAGTGAGATAAAATCTATAACTCACTACTTTATCTCACTAGCAAGTTTAAAAAATAACTTGTTTTCGATTTATTAAATTCATTCCAAGTTAAAGACTCGCACTGTGTACTGCCTGAATAAAAATAAATGTTAATATAATGCTAATTTTACCATATTTACTCATGCAATTATGGTATTATTTTGGCTTTAAATCCTCAATCAATTTAAAATCGATACATGAAGCGTGTCAGTTAATTAAAAATGAATTGAAGTGCAAGTAAGCAAATGCATTTTCCGCCCGTGACTAAATCAAGGATAATTTTCCCCGAAACGTTTACCGGAGTGTACGCTATCTGGATTGATTCGGTGCTAAATTGCTTCGCTAATACAGTAAATAGGTGAAAGCGGCTTCATTGGGATTTGTAAGGTTTAGGAATGACATTTTGCAGTGTAAAACTCTCTATATCGATACACGTTTACTTCCGAAATTGAGTAACTCATTAAATATATCACAAAGGTTAATTTGTGAAATTAATATAATAACTAGTAGTTTTCACGAACGTTAAAAATTGAAAAATACTTAAATGCCACTGTTAAATAAGGTGACCAAAAAACTTATTAAAACTTTCAATACATTTTTTATTTTTGTGCCAAGGGCGTAAAATAGCACTTTTACGCCCGCTGCTAAAAGTTGTTGTCCGAGCTGTGCTAGGGCAACAATCAGCTGAGGGAGTAAAAGTGCCTTACGCCAGGTTTGCAAACAATATTTATTGTACGACTGAAATTAATAACTAGGCATTTTCTGTAGTTATTTACCTTTACTTTTGTTAACACTGGTTTGTCGGATTCTTTTGCTAATGTTACTGTCAAGCTTAAGTCAAATTGATTAAATACTTTAAGTTACCAATACATGTAATGTCTACAAAGTTTTAAAAAAAGTGGTTTTAAAATTTGATTTATGAGCCAAAATTATTTAGAAATAGGAGGACCTGCAGAAAAAGTGTTTGCCCTTAAAAGGACTCGTGAAGTCTTTTAGGTCTTATAGTTCTTATAGTTCTGGGCGGGTGAGTAAGTTTTCCTTCTTTCTCTTCTTTCTTTTTCATCCAGTTTTTCTTCTTCCTCTTCTTTTCTTTTCTTTTCCATTATGATAAAACTTAAAAATTATGATGATAGCACACCCAGAAGTAAAGTATTCCAGAGGTAAAATACCCCTCTATTCGGATCTGTAGGCGAGGGCTGCAGTTGGGGCACCATCGAAAAGTGTGACATCATTCACAAATATATGTGGGCTTAACTTCAACGTAAACTCTGTCCACCATTATCTTTAATCTTAGAAACCCCACATACTGTTTCTTACCAAAACCCAAATAGGTCCCAAAATATCAACCAACCACCCCTTTTTTCCAGATTCTGAACTTATTTCATCTTTTCGACCTCATTTATCTGCTGTATATACTGGTCCCCAACTAACAACTTCCACATCAAGTTCTTTGATTTCCTTTCAATAAACATCGACACTTAGACCTGGAGCCGAGAGGGTTTTTGCATGTACCATAGGCCCCACGTCAAGGCTTTGGGAGCTGATAGACAACGTTATTCCCCACTTTGATTTCCCGGTATGGCATCCCTAAAGTGTAGCTTTTAGGAGGGGTGAATTTTCAAACGTGTAAGTAATATCCATGCCCTTGGATCATAGGCCCCAATTTGATTATTGATTTATGTCGTCAAGAAGGTCGTCAAAGTCCGCGAACCCAATATGCCATACCAATATGGCGTCACTTAAGGTCCGCCATACTGACCAAAAGGTGTAATTTTTCCACTGTAGACATGGACCATGGGCCCCACGCTGTTTTTTCGTGATCTTTGTTAACAATGAACTGTAGAACAAAGAATTCAAAACACCATACCACTGGGGCATTGCAAGTGGCCGCCATAATGGGCAAACATGTCATTTAGCAATGAACGCCCCTATGGGGTCATGGTAGAGATGGCATTTTTAATCTTTGTTCTACAGAATGAAAAACTCTCTGGCCTCATGTCCCAGTGGAAAATTACACCTCGGCTGGGGCCTTGACGTGTGGCATGGGTGCAGCAATGGACATAAATCAAATTCAAGTGGGCCTATGATCAAGCTGGTCTTTGAATTACCCCTCTAAATTGTTTAGGAGATGCCTACCATTGTGTAACTTCCAAAGCATCACTGGGGCCTATTCAAAAACCCTCTCGGCTCCAGGTCTAACTATTATTTCCCAGTTTCTATTAGCCGAAGTAATCGTCCTCGGGGATTTTAATGTTCATAATAAGAACTGTTTAGGTTTTACAAAAACTGACACACAAGGCAGAGCAGCCAAAAGTTTTTCAATCAGCAACTCGTTCACCAATTTAATTATGGAACCCTAGATCTCTTTCTTACTTCCACCCCCGAATTCTACCAAGCATCAGTAACTGTTCCCTTTGGACGCTTAGGTCATGGTTTGGTCACCGTATCATACTTCACACATTCTGAGGCAACTGAACGCATGCCGCCACAAACAGTCTGGCACTACAACTTGGCCGACTAGGATGGTCTGAGATATTTCCTTGCCACTTACCCTTGGGATCCTACCTGCTTTTTTACTCACGATCCTTTCGAACTATGTAAACAAACTACTGAAACAATTCAGTTAGGCATCGAGACCTCTATTCCTCATACCAAAAAGAATCCCATAACTTTAAATCACAAACCGTGGTCTTCTAAACCCTGTGACAAAGCCAGACTTTAAAAATTTAGGATTTTATTCACTAAACAAAGAAAATTGTTACATTTAAGCTATTAGAACCTAAATTCCATTAATCTGTGACTTTAAATCCAGGATTAGAGAACATGTCTACACTTATAAATAAACCTGTTAAAAAAGTTATAATTTGAAAAAAAATTCTATCCAAAAAAAAAGTACTGAGATCAATAATAAGAAGTTCGTTTGTGAGTTGGCAAGGTTTCAACTGATGAATCTTATTCCTTAAATATTTTTAATTGTGCGGCAATTTCTGCCATTCAAAGAATACTTCCTTACTCTAAGAAAAAACATGTCTTATAACATGTTACTGAAATAAGAATCATGCTTTTGTATGTAATGGTATTTAAGAAATTGATGACAACAAACAAAAACAGCACATAGGGTATAAAGAAGACCTTGGAAATACCAGTAAATAACAAAGAAGCTACTTTCTTAAATATATTAATAAAAAAATTGCATTATTTTAATTTTATTACCGGGAATTTCTCTTCCCTTTGTTACGCTAGAGCATGAAACTGATATATTCCTCACAACGAACATATTTTAAAATTCAGCTGTCGCCTAACACGATAGAAAAATAAAAGAATCAAAATGCTATTTTGAACAAAGCCCGTTTAAAAATGCTGCAGCTCTAATTTAAAAAGTGCAAAAAGTTTTGGAAAATTCTTTTACCTTTTATAAACGAGAGATAAACTCATTAGCTTGGGTGTTGAGTTTGTTGGAAAAGTCTGTTGATTTTTTAATTATCTACATTTTCAGACTCGTGCAAGTTTCTTGAAATTAAAGGTAAATTATGCGTCTAATGGTAGGCGTGCCCAAACAAAAAAGTCTATTTTTTTCATTTAAGCTTAAGTTTTGTCTCCGTATTAAATAAAAAGGCAAAAATAAGTTTTCCAATATCGTTTTACTGCTCTAATAAGAAAAAAGTTAAATATAAACGTAAAAATATCACTTTCCCCGACTTTTGCTGATCTTTTCATTTGAGGAGAATGGTTTTCTAATGCATCGGTCTTTAGCCTTTTTTTTTATAACACCTATGGTTTTAACAACACATTAATTATAAGGTTAGATGGTTTTGGTTTCAAAAATAATTTTAAAAAAATTCACACAAAATATTAACCTTTACAATAAAAGCTAATTTCTGCTGTTTGGCGTGAAAAAACATTTTTTCTTTGTTATTTCTTTATATAAACAATGCAAAAATAAGAATGTGGCAACTTATACGTAGGCGAAACTAAAAGACAAATAAAAGTGCGAATTAAAGATTACACAAGTCGACATAATTTTTGTAACATCGATGAGAATGCTTATTTTGCGTTTCATTTGCGAAGTTATTAAAACACTTTTACCCAGAAATGGCCTTGCACGTTCCATTTTTAAGTACATGCTTATCTTTTATATATTGCGATTTTTTGAAATTATTTTTATCTGCCTTGGGACCGGAAAGTACAGGGTTTTCCCATATAATTGCGCACCCCTTTAAAATCTTTATTTTTATAGATAGAAAAAAATAGTTTATATGAAAGTTGCAGGATTTTTCATGAAGATTTTCATGGTGTAAGATAGAAAAACAAATGATGATCGGAAAATTAACAAATCACTATCAACTTCGTTATTTTAAATGGAACACCCTGTATATGATTGAAAATTCAAATTCTGCTAATCTTCCTCTTTTCAAATATATATAAACTTATCTATGTTCGGATAAACGAGTTGCAAGTTATTTGAATTTAAAATCTGTTCTTATAAGCCATAGTTAGCCATGGATACAACCCAAAGTTGACTTCTGTCAAATATTTATATTTTTGTTTGGTTTCCAAGACGAACTTTGGGTTGTATCCATGGCTAACTATGGCTTATAAGAACAGATTTTAAATTCAAATAACTTGCAACTCGTTTATCCGAACATAGATAAGTTATATATATTTGAAAAGAGGAAGATTAGCAGAATTTGAATTTTCAAGAAAAAAACGTGAATTTTTTTTTGAAGAACCTCTAAAATTTTTCTTTTTTTTTTTAAATATTTGCCTTAAACACTCTTATAATTTATTTTAAATCAAATTAATTTCGCATAATTTTGTTCAAATTCAAGCATATTTGTAACATTAACAAATATTTTTAATTTTCAGGAATTACAAACTTCATGTGTGATGCAACGTTATTAAAAACAACTTTAAAATTTTACAAAAATTCTTTTTAAAAAGGTAAAACATAATGATAAAATGCATTTTAAAAAACGCTCTTTTAAACTGCAAAATTTTTATTTTATATATTTATTAAAAACCTGTAAACCATTAAAAGACATCATTAAAAAACCTACTAAAATTATCGCGGATACCCATGAAAAAAAAATATTTTATAAAATAAAAAACTTTATTGTCAATTATAAATATATGTACAAAAGATTTACGAATTTTTTTATCTTTTTTTTTTGTCGGACTAACGATTTGCGGATATATTATTGTCGGACAATATATTTTTTTTCCTTTAAGAAATACTTTTCTTTCGTGTGTTATTTTTATCCGACATGTGGTAAACGATTTTTTATACCCCGTCAAAATTCCAATTTCCAGCTGTCGGACTGAAAAAATGCGGCTTGAAATTTGTCGGACAAACATAAAATGGTATTTTATAAATTATTTACAATTAATTTCACCAAAAATTACCTATGTGGTGATCGGTTTTCAATACCCTGTCATTTGGGCATGTTTCGAGCTGTAGACATGAAAAAGTCGGACAAATTTTTGTCGGACAAGTTTAAATTCATATTTTCAACAAAACTTCCAGTAACCTTAGCTAAAAAAAAGTTGTGGTCGTGACTTTTTAGAACCTTGGGAAATCGACATAATATAGGGCTTTTTCGAGCGGAAAAGCGGAGGAATCAAGAAAAGTCGCAGAGGAAAAGTGTGGTAGACTCGTCGAAACGAAGTTCCTCAAGAATTATAAAGTATGTGGTAATCAACTTGCCAGGGGGCCTGTACTGTGGACCATTATTTACAGATTCGTTGAAATACAGCCTTAAAGCAGTCCTGCTTCATAATGGAAATAAACAACCATCCATTCCTTTAGTCCATGCAGTGACAATAAAACTCATAGGTATCTTGCTAGGACTTCAAGAGGGTTTTACAAAGTATTGCTGTTTTTTGGGTTTATGGACAGTAGGGCAACAAAAGAACACTACAGTAAACAGGATTGGGCTCACAGAACTTCTTTTAAATCTGGTACTTCAAACATTAAATATGCCCCCTTGTTAACCCGAAAAAGTGCTGGAACGCATCTATGTTGGGCATCTACTGTTGGTTTTTAAAAGGGATGATGCTACAGAATACAAAAGAAAAAAGTAAACGTTTTTGTTGCTGTATCATATCTCGTGAAATATATTTTTTATTCACAAACAACCAATTATCAGTCATGTTTTTGTATAGATTCCACATGTTTTGTATGTTTATATTAAATAAATATATTAGATTGTAAAAATATGCCATCCCCTCTTTTTTCTACTTATAACAGAAAAACTAGACATGTTACAGTAATTAGCTTATCATTTTCGGATTTGGGACTCTAAAATACTTTAAACAAACCTATTTTTATCAATGTTACTTAACAAAAATTTAAATTTGTTGACTTGTGTTACCAGAGATGCACAATCACGCTTGAACCAAAGGACATCATATGAGATGGTGAGAAGCTAAAATGATACTCCGAGAGTAGTATTTAAAGAAAAGAAAATTAAAAAAAAACAATCATCAGTCAAATCCCTGAATGCCTTAGGAAATGTTTGAAAACAAATCACCTGTAACTAATGTATTCTTAGCATTTGAATAGATATTTTTATGCGTTGAACGCTTGATAGCATCTCTCGCCTTCATGACTCAGTTTACTTCAATTTTCCTATAAATACACTTAAAGCTATGTAACTTGTTTGATATTTACATAAAGATAACTGGAGATATTAACCAGTTAAAACGTTGTATTTTTAAACAAATGAAAACAATGAAAGTTTAAAAACTCATTTCATTTATTTCATTTAAGCAAACAATACCAGAAAATTTAAACAAAATACCAAGAGCATTTAAATGAAGTATATATAAAAGGTTTATTCATTTCATCCACTCGTTTTAGCAAAGTTCCATAAACTTTAAACAGAGTAAACTTTTAAACCACTAGACATTCATGTTTTGTTTCAGAAATAGTACGAGAAAATTATTGGGACTCTTTTGTGTTTTTCCATAATCAGAGAGAGGCTAAGAAAGTAAAGACAAAGTTTGTTCCTTATTTTCTATGCAAATTTAAGCTTTTATTTTGCAATTTTATTAACTTACGCATGAAACAAAATTATTTTGTGTGCATATTTTCCTTGTTTGAGGGTAATTGTTGGTGTATAGAATACCAGTAAGTAGTATATTCAGCTATTTTTTTTCTTTAATTTCTAAAATTATTAATAAAATTAGGGGGAAAACAACTTATTTTGTTAAGTTTTTTAGTATTTTTATTATTTATATTATGTCTATTTAAAACTGTTAAGGGTTGTGTAGGTACCAAAAGGAGCTAATATACAGGTTGATTTTTAAGTTAAGGCTTTTTTTCTGTGTATAAAACTCGTTTAAATAATCAGATTTTCGTCGCATTGCTTTTACTGGGGAAAGTGAGGATTAATTTTAATTTTAAATAATTGTTAAAACGCGAAAATGGCACAATTCAAAAACAATAAATACGTGGATATGTTCCTCATTTATGGAGAGTGTTGTTAATCTGCAAACGTTGCTTTGAAATTGTACGCGCGACGATTTATCCTGTGGACTCATTCTGAACCCAAGTACTCGGGTGATTGCAAGTCAGGTCGGTTTAAGTAAAAAAAAAGTGTACAACATTGCGGAAAAATCACGTGCAACGTGTCCAAGCAATACAGCCCGAAGACTTCTTGGACGGTGACAACTTCCTTAAGACGACTAAATCACAGTAAGTTCCTTATTTTTTAGTATTTAAAAAAAACGTATTTAAAAAAGTTATTTGTTTTAATAAGTTTTAAATACAGTTAAAAAAAGCGTCAACTTAGGAATTACCCTGTATTTTGGCACTTAATCTGCGATATGAGATATTATCATTAATAGTTAATTATAATAATTCCTAGGGTTCCCACCCATAATTCTAACCCCCTAGATCTCTTTCTTACTTCCACCCCCGAACTCTATCAAGCATCAGTAACTGCTCCCCTTGGTCGCTCTGACCATGGTTTGGTCACCGTATCATACTCCACTCATTATGAGGCAACTGAAAGCATGCCGCCACGAACCGTCTGGCACTACAATTCGGCCGACTGGGATGGTCTAAGAGATTTCTTTACCAGCTACCCTTGGAATCCTACCTGCTTTTCTACTCACGATCCTTCAGAAATATGTAAACAAATTACCGAAAAAATTCAACTAGGCATTGAGACCTATATTCCCCACACTAAAAAGAACCCCATTCCTTCAAATCACAAACCGTGGTTTTCTAAATCCTGTGACAAAGCCAGACTTTTAAAACTTCAACCCCACAAAAAGTTTCTTCAAAACCCCAGTCCCGAAAATCGACAGGCTAGCATCGAAGCCAGAAATCAGTATAATCAGACCATCTCAGAAGCAAAAGACCGTTTTAACAATCGAATAAAAGATAAAGTTCTCTCTTGCTCAAATGGCAGTAAAGCTTTTTGGTCCTTTGCCAAAAATATTAGTCAGAACTTTTGCACAAATTCTTTTCCACCCCTAATCTCTGAAGACGGAATTGTCTCTACCTCCAAAGGAAAAGCCGAACTATTTACCAAACAATTTGCTACCAACTCTACGCCTATTAATCTTCCTCTTCCAACAGTTGTCCCTGTTTCTCATAAAATGTCCGATATAATTTTTAAAGTCAAACAGATCAAGCGTATTCTTTTTTCCCTTAATACTAAAAAATCATCATCTGGGCTGGATGGCATACCAGCAATCGTCTTAAAAAAATGTGCTCCCGAGCTTGCACCCATCTTAACTCGCCTCTTTCGAATCTCTTACGACACGGGCATTTTCCCGGAGAGTTGACCATCTACACTAACTGATGTTGGAGAGTTGGAAAGCTGCACGTGTGCAACCTGTCCCCAAAATAGGATCCAAAAGTCTCCCTTCTAACTATAGACCTATATCTCTTCTTTCAGTTGTTTGCAAGGTAATGGAAAAATTCATTAATTCCCAAATCTTAGAGTATCTGGAAAAACATAAGATCTTACATGATAGACAATATGGATTCTGTCACAGTAGATCCACAGCTGATCTTCTTTCCTTTGTCTCACACAACTGGAACAAGTCCCTTGAGTTTCTTGGTGAATCCCAGATCGGTACTCTTGACATATTCAAAGCTTTCGATCAGGTCAGGCATGATGGGCTTCTTAACAAACTTCCTTCTTACGGTCTTGCACCTAACCTTTGCTCTTGGCTAGGACGTATATCAGTTAGTGTAGATGGTCATTCCTCCAGCTTCTACCAAATTAATGCTGGGATGCTCCAGGGCTCAGTGCTGGCACCCACGCTGTTTCTTCTACACATTAACGACCTTCTCTCTTTCACAATCAATCCCATTCATAGTTTTGCTGACGATAGTACCATCCACTATAGTATTAAATTTCTTAAGCCTCCGTGTAATTCTGATTGTGAAAACAAGCGCAGGTCAATGCAGATATCTCTTTCACAAGACCTCAAACTTATCTTGGATTGGGGCGCCAAAAATGGTGTTCAGTTTAATGCCTCAAAAACACAGTCATGTTCGCTGTCGCGAAAAAAGTCTGCGAATGCTCATCCCTTACATGTGAGCGGCCAAGTTCTGGAGAACAAAGAGTCGTTTAATCTAGTCGGCGTTACTTTTGAGAATAACCTCAACTGGCACAAACACATTTCATCCATAGCTTCGGCAGCTTCAAAAAAGATTGGATTCCTCTTTCGAGCCAGAGAATATTTCTCTTCTTCCAATCTGTACACTCTGTATGTATCCCAAATCAGACCCTCTTTGGAATATTGTTCTCATGTCTGGGGAATGGCGTCCCCTACAACACTTAGCATTCTGGACTCCATTCAAAAAAGAGCTGTTCGTCTTATTAATGATCCAACGCTCACAGAAAGGCTTCCTCTTCTTGCCCATCGTCGAGCTGTAGGGGATCTGTCGCTCTTCTATAGGTATTTTCACGGTATCTGCTCAGGGGAATTGGCCAGTATTATTGCTTCTCTGGCAGCTTCCCACGGAGCAACACGTAGTGCAACTTTTATGCATCCTTTTACAGTTCAGTTAGAGAGGCCCCGAACTTCCCGCTTTCTTCGTTCCTTTATTCCTAGAGTGTCAAGACTATGGAACCTGCTGCCCGCGGAAGTTTTTCCTTCTCCTCCCAATCTCCAAAAATTTTAGTCCCGTGTGAACAAACTCCCTCTCACCACACTAAAGACACCCACGGTACGTTAGTACTTAGGCATCAGCCTTCGTGGACTGTCCCAAGATAAAAAAAAAGTGTTTTTAAATAAAAGATGGTTCAAATTGTAGTTGTTTACAATATGGACTGTGTGAAATTTTAGTTCAGTTTTGACCTAACGTGATATTGATACGTCAGGTTTTTAAATAATTTGCCAGGAATAAAGTTAACAACCCAATTTTTTCGAATCTGTGATCAGAAGATATTTAGTTTTAATTTACCCACATTATGAAACTTTTTCTTTATATATTATAAGCCCAAAAATAATTTTCTTGCAAGAATTTTACAATATGATGTTTAAGAAAAAATATAGATTATGATACGATTTACCTATAATAAATAAATTTTACAAAATTATAATTTAAAAAAAATCTCTTATTATAAAAGTTTTTTTAGGAAAAATCACATTTTTAAAAGGCGAGGAATTGCGCCTTTTTATGTAATTTGCAATATTTCTTGCTTTCTCTTAGTGAATACAAGATTAAAAATTTACCATTTAATGATGTATTTAAGCAGGAAAATTTTTAAAACCCAATTCTTACAAAAAATATGTCTCTGATACTCTTTTTTAATTTTTCTTTTCTTAAAATAACTCTTCCCTACAAATTTAAATTAATAAAGTCACAAGGGTTATTGTTTAAAACTATGGGATAAAAATTTAACAAATTAGTTTATTCTAATATTATTCCTAAATCTTTAAAGACAACAAACTTTTAAAAGTTCTTACACTTATATGGAGTTTTAAAAGTTGCACGAAGCATTATTTGGACACTTCTGGGATTTTCCATTACGGCAGGATGGTATAAAAGGAAGGTAAAACGACTAAAGTAATCCTAAGTGCCGTTATTTATTTCGACTGCATACCGGAATGAGAGCTTGTATTTTGTGATTTAGTTATACTAAATCACAAAATCCAAGCTTAAATTTTGTTTCTTTTAAAGTTAGGAATATGCTGAAAAATTTGCTTGTAAGGTTAATAAAAATACAGCATGTCCACAGATAGACATCTCAATAGAACAAATGAACCAAAAATTTCGTTTTTTGACAAAAAGTCATTCCTGATAAAAAGTTCTGCATCTCGAAAAAATATACAATGGCAAATAAAAAAGGTTTTAAATCCTGTTCAGTGCTTACATAAAAACGTATAAAACAAAAACATTGCGAAACAAAAACAACTATTATTTTTTCAAATACGCATTTCTCATGTTCGACGCATTTTTCAACTTGCCGTCTAATGTGATCATAACTTTTTCTCACCTCGTCAAGGAAAATCATTTGTACTAACTGTAAAATCCTCTGTTTTAAAATATCAACATTATTTTTAATGGGTTGCTGAAAAGTTTATTGCTTTACACGGCCCCAAAGGTACGCGTCTGAAATCGTGAGGTCAGGACTCCTTGTAGGCCACATAACTGGACCGTACCGGCCAATCAATCGATCTCCAAATTACATGTTAAACCACTCTGTAAGTTGCTGACTAACTTTGCTGAAAGTATATTTGTCTCCTGTACTGTAATGGCAGCTCATCTAACTTATCCGAAAAAACGGTGTGTAGCATTTCTATGTATGAATTCCTGTTGCACGTGTTCTCAAAGAAAAATATTCCAAAATACGAAATTCCACACCATACAAAAACTTTTTAAAAAACTGGCGATGGGCAGGAATTTTAAATTTGGAATTTTTTGTGCTCCAGTCTCGTACGTGCTGGGAAGCCACTGTACCGTTTGTTAAAAAAGTCGATTCATCAGACAATAAAATATGTTTGTGAAATTGGTTATTCTCATTTAAAATTTTGTCCCCTACCCATAAACAAAAATCCAGTCGTTTCGCATGATCTTCATCTTCTAGGGCTTAATTAAAATGCGGTTTGAATGGGTAAACCTTATTTTATTTTAAAATGTTTTGAATTTGACTTTTTGGACGATCTGCAGCTGATTGTAAGACCACAACGGTAGCTGCATTATCCTCATCAAACAACATTTTTTTTTTTTTTAAGTTTTCCACCGACCCCGTGTGTTTGAATTTCTTAATTAATTACCGATTGCATACGTCGAAACATAAACCCCAGAAAACTTTTCGATAAATCATTCTTGTACATAATTGTAAGAGTTTTTACCGGTACCATAACACTGCACCAAAAATATTTTTTGTTCAACGGAGAGCATATTTATTTTGCCTACGAGCGTGCGGAAAAGTCCACTTTTTCGCACGCATTTGAGTGCGCAAAGTTGTACTTTTCCGCACTGCGTGCGAAAAAGTCTCTAAAATCTTACAGGTAAGCAAGATTTATATGTATTTTAGTAATTGTAGGCTATTTCATGCAATATATAAAGCCATTGCAAGTTTTAGTTTATTCCCTTTTTGTTTGTTACTTCGTAATTTTCAATATTTCAACTAAAACACAAAAAAAACATTTTTTTAATTACCCTGTATAATAATAATAAATGATTATGACAAGTCAAGCAACAATATGGTGGAGCGATTCCGTAAGTCTATCGTGTCGTTTTTTTTTTTGGGGTAGAACCATATCAAACCTGTTAGGTTTCTTTGAGTATGTCACCGGGCATATGAAATCGTATTTTACGACATTTTTTTGTGGTCTCGAACTTTTTAAATTAATAAAAAGTGATTTTTTTTAACTTATAAAAAATTGATTTTTTT
>JAHBCN010017083.1:0-18927 GCA_019359885.1 Listronotus oregonensis | reverse complement strand
TTTTTAAAATATTTAAGTGAAAAACCCCATTAAAAGGTACCCCTGGGTTTGTTTTTTAAATTTTTTTAATTTAATTTAATTAAAATTTATTTTTTGAAAATAAATTTTGTTTCTTAAAAGAGTTTTTCTTTATAATTTAATTTCCAGAAAAAATCAAATGGCCAAGGGGGGCCCTTTTACGTAAGAAGAGTTTTTTTGGCGGTTTAAAAACCCCCTTTTTTAGATTAATAAACTCTGCAGAAAACCGTTAAATATTATTTTCAACAGTATGTCGAGTTTAAAAAAATTGAAAATGTAATTTTAAAAAACCCAAAAAATCTAATTTTTTTTAAAAAAACGGGAAAAAAAAAAAAAAGGGAAATTTTAAAATAAAATTGCTTTTTTTTTAAAATTTAGAGGGACCTGAAAATTAATTTTGCCTGGTCTCCCCCGTAATTAATAATTTTCCCCCTTTTTAAAAAAATGTACTTTTTTTTAATGAAAAAAAAATACCTAAATGTAAACCTTATTTTTTTTTAATAATCCACAGAAATACACAAACATTGAAAAAATCATCTAAAAGATATTTTAAGATTGTTTTACTTTTCACTGCTAATTCCTATGAAATTTTCTTTTCCTTATTCATAATTAATATTATTATTATTTATTCGGTTACCTAACGTTACGTCCAGAAGCACCTAATTTAAATATAAGAAATACTAAATATGTTCTATATTTTTGTGGCGGATCCATGTTTTAGTTGTTTTATTTGGGTTACTCGTTTTTTTGGGAAAAAAGGGGCCCCTTTTTTGGCCCGGGCCCCCCGGGGGGTAGGGGGTTTGCCCCTGTCCAGCCCTATTGCCCCCTATGAACTTGCGGATTGCCTGCAAAAAAAAAAAAAAAAACCCCCCCCAAAAAAAAAAATCAAAAATTTAAAAATTTCACGTTTCGGTGGCAAGTGGCCCCCGTTATCAAGATTGAAATTTTAAAAAAAAAAAAAACTAAATTTTAAAAAATTTTTTGGTCTGAAAACTTGGGGAAAATTTTTGATAGCTTTTGAATTTTTTAAAGACGTTTTGTCAAAAAAGACAATAGGTTATTGGACTGGTGTATGTATATTTTAAAAAGACCAGAAAGGTGGGTGGTATGGTGTGTTAATTGATTTTAAGTTTACCTGAATTTACTTCAGCATCAAGCATAGGTAACCATGTAATATTTAAACTAACAGATATTGATGCTACACATCTGTCTTTATTTAATAAAATAAATGCACTTTCCTTTATTTTACGTTTTTTTGAACAAGTTTCCTTTGCTAAAATGCTAGAAGCATTATATAAGAAATACTTACCTAAGGTAAAAAATGCCGGGTATGTTACCGATTTGCAAGACAAAACCGTACAACCTCTAGTCATTTTGTTACGATATTATAAGTAACAAACAATAAACACAAAATTATAGTCACAATTTAATAAACACTAATCGCTAAAATAAAAAAGTTTTTATCAATCCAAAAAACTTCTGTAACCACAAAATATAATCACTAATCACACAAAGCAAAACAATCGAAACTAATACGGCTCGTATAATGTGTTGCTTAACTAACACGGGATTTATCAGTGGGAAAAGTAGGCAACACATTAAATTATTTCGTGGCATTTCGTTATTGCGCAAAATCGGCGGGGCCAACTCTGACAGTTATTTTCATACTGGGCTGGACATTTTTTGATCGAATGGGCCATAGCATTGGGCTTCCATACACCTTTAAACTTCCTTGGATTTACTACGCTTATCACTGCAACAACGTTTTCTGGTCTCTTTGTTTATAGATAACATTATATATTTTAATTAAAATATTTGTATTATTATTTTATTATATATGCACAATAATTTGAATTGAACTGTTTATAAAAAATTAATTATTATTACTTGTTTTATTTCAAATTTTTTTATAAACATATGCACTGCTCATACGTGTGTAAATAAAGTGCCCGAAAAACACAGCAAAAGTTGGGGCATGCGCACAAAAAAATTTCAACCATTACAAGGGCTATATTTATTTAACTTTTTCAAAGGTCGCTTAAGGGATCAAGGAGCCTCCATGTGTTTGGGGGCCCCTTGGTCCCTTGCCTTCATTGCCTTTATTTATGGATTATACCTGCCGACAGCAATAAAACTGCGGATCGGTAGGTATTAAAGGACAGAACATTAGGGACGGACTTTAATAATATAAAGATTTATAATTTATTGTTTATTTAGATAAGTATAATCTTAAAATTACATTAAGAAATTAAATATATGCAAAGTTAATAAATTTATAACTGCATTATCTATACATAATTACATTTTTAATCTAAATATCCAAATCTGATTCTGTTTCACTATCAGAGTCATCATTGAGATTAATTACAATAGTATTTATGTTGTTTTGCATAGAAATGTAAGAGTCCTCAATTTTTATAATGTGCTGTAGTGAATTTTTCCAGCTCTCAACTGGTATGTTAGTAATTACATTTTTATCAAATTTATAACACTGGGACTTAAAGTAGGTGTAACATTTTCTGCTCTGATCTTTGATTTTACTTGGTTTCACAAATGCTCTATGGGGTTAAACATACAGTGATACGGAGGAAGCCGTAAGACAGTATGCCCAGCCTGTTCAGCCAAATTATCACATACATATTGTTTTTTAATTGCATATGAATTTAGGACTTCCAAAAGATGCGTTTTTTTTGTAACTGAATTCAAAATAAATATCATTTTCTAACAAATATTCCTGGATTTCAGTTTTTGAACTTGATGAAGGTGGTGCTTTGTGTAGCAGACGGCTATGGTAGCTTGCGTTATCCATGACAATAACACTGTTGTTTGGAATATTTTTTAAAAGATAATTTTGAAACCAGTTTTCAAAAAGTTCTGCACTTGTATCCTCATGATAATCCAAGCTAGAATCCTTAATATTCTTTGCAGACAACAGCAAGCATTATGATAATGCGTTTTCCTTTATTTGAAGGAGCTTTCGTCTGACAGTTTTGACTGGAATCAACCCATCCTTTGGATACTGTGTCGTGTGTATCAAACCATGTTTCATCAAGGTAAATTATGGATCTGTTTTCTAACCTATATTCTTTTAATTTCTTGAAGGTTATTAAATCTCCAGGTGCGTAATCTGTGCGATTCCATTACTACTTGTCTTTTGTCTATTTTGCGGTATTTAAATCCCATTTTACAAACAACTCTATGGAGGGTGGCACGGCTAATATTTATATTGGTTTCGTCTTCGTCTAGCTTCTTTTTTAGTTTATCCAAGGTAGGAATAACTCCGCTTTCATAAAGACAATATATTTTCCTTCTTATTAGGTCCTGATTACTATTGTCTATACGGTGAGATTGAAAATCTCTTCCTTTTTTTTTGTTTAATTCTTTACTAATAATAATTTCCCTTATCGATGATATTGCAGTTTTTGTAAGTAGACAGGTTTCTTTTAAAGCTTCTTGTTTAATTAGACCTCGACTGATTAAAGTTTCATACACATTTTTCACAACCTGTGTAAACAACTTTTCGAAACGCACAGTAAAAACAGTTATTCAACACTGCCACTAAAACATTAGCCAAAATATTTATATGCCTAATGGTTAATACATATAATACCTGGCCCACCCTTTAGAAAAATTTTACCTAATGGTAATTACTTAAATTTTTGGATGCCTTAAACAAATGGGTTTACCAAAACCCAATGGTTAAAAGTTAAAATTATTGGGATTCTCAAAATAACTATAAACTTTGAGACAGACTATACCAAGTTCTAAAACTAGACCAACTTCTGTCCACAATTTTTTTCCACTCTTTTTTTGACTTTGAAAGTTTTTTACTCACTTTTTTTTGTGGATAATCTATTTTCTTAATTAACAACAACTTAAATTTATATTCAATTCGAATTGATTCATAAGCGATTAATAAATAAATCTAATTGGTGATATTATCTCGTTGACTGACGTCGCCCAAAAACTTCATAATATTAATTTTAATTTTGTGAAGTCAAAAGCATTATGGTACATTTAACGTTTGCGTTTATATAAACTCACCCCAGAGTGTCATAAATTAGTCAGGGAGTAAATTTCTCTGTCGAATTATGTAAATGTGACGGCCAGAAATTTCCCTCGGTACCCCAAGAGATCGGCGCGTCATACAGTGGATCAAAATAAAAAAATAAGGGAGAAGTTTCAGAAAATATAATTATTGGTTTGAGTCAGCCTCGATTTCCCTGGATGTATAATTTTAATATAAATGTCAAAAATATGTTATGTTAAAAAACTGTATTTATGAGAGTTATGGTCATAGACAAGTGATGAGTTAGTTCTCCTTATGCTACGGTCGTAAATTACAAATTATACCAAATATACATAACGCTAAGAAAAAAAATGGAAGAGATTTTCTTCATACTGTTATACTTTTGCTACTTGTTCTCTTTTATTTTAATTTTCTTATGATTGTGACTTACATTTGTAAATGGTTTAATGTTTGTGAGTACCCAATTTTTAGTTTTGATAGCTCTAAGCAATGTATTGTAATTCTTTTTAACTATATTTTATTTACTTATGTAAATTATTGATTAGCCGAAATATTTGCTAAATAAAGAATTTAATAATAAGATGATCAATCGTGGACGTGGCCATGTTTGATTGACCACTTCGTATCTCAGCTATCTTACTATCTGCCAAAAATATAAAACCTATAAAAAATATGAAACATATCAAAAATATAGCAAATGTTGCTAGATCTGTCAATAATGTGACATTACAATATTTTAACAGGAAATTTAATTTATCACATCAAAATTTTTTTGTGTTTTTTTATGTTTTATAACACTGGTTTTACCAACTGGCCAGCCAAAATTAATGAATATATGCCTTTTAAACAAATTAAATTTTTCGATGCAATGTTTGTACCACAAAAATACTGATTTTATTTTTTTCTAATGTGTTTATTTAGTGTTCTTTCAATTTTTTTTAATGGCCCTTTATATTACAAATTTTGTCCACTGTGAGGCGTTCAATCTCCGCTTTGTTGTTTACCACATAATATGTAACTCCCTTTGGAATTAAGGAATTAAAATAATTTAATGCGATTTGGTGGTGGTTGATCTCTTGCTGAAGGAGATTATTATAAGATAATTTATGTATTGTTATTTATTTTTCTAAAACATTTAAACCATTTGAACAAAGCTACTTCAGGATAGAAGCAAATCCATCAGTGGCTGCTCTAGAATTTTCAATTTTTTCATCTAAAAAGTAAGACTCGAAAGTCACAGCAAATAATATACAGATGCTATTGGCTTCAAGGGAAACACTTTGGCAAAGAAAATTTTTATTTTGGAATGATTAAAAAGCAAATCCTCTATTTGTATTTATTTCGTTTTGATTAAATTTTATCGTCAAATTCCAAATTTCGCTAAATTATTTATGTTTTTCTGGAAACCATACCCAGTTGAAAAAAATGACATTAAAAAACCGGACAAAAAAATGTTGTTCAAATGCACACGTCCGTGGTCTGCATTCTTTGCGAAATTCACAAAATCTTTAAACAAAGTCAATTTTTTCGCTCCCCACATTATAAATATTGCAAATCGCAAAAAAAATGAAATTAACCTCTTGTACAACTGACACATTCTAAGTTGACCAATTAGAATCCGTAAATTTTCCTGCCCCCTAGATTTTAAATATTGCGAATAAAATTGAGCCCTCCTACAGTTGACACATGTGAAATCGACCAATCAGAACAATTATATGAACTACCCTCAAGGAAGTTTAAAGGTTTAATCTTCCTTGACTACCCTTTAGGCGTATCCTTCGATCATGTGCCTGCTAGAGGCAGCTCTGCCGCTCGGACCTGCAGACGAGTGCGCGAGAGAGAAAGAAGAATAGCAGTATAACCTTTCTCGCTCTCCACATGCGTGATTGGTCGGCAGGGAGGTGTAAGTACCTCGCCAACTAATCAGCACGCAAAGCAGGGCACATACTTTCTCCCGCCGGCCAATTAGGCACGGAAAGCGAGAAAAAGGTTATACTACTATTCTTCTTTTTCTCTCAAACACATGATCACATGGCCGAGCGGCAAGGCTGCCTCTGGAAGGTGTATGCTCAAAGGGCGCACCGAATGCCTGCGGTGTATGTTTTTATAAATTTTAATAAATCTTATCAAGGAGAGTGGTTAGATTCTTATGTAAATTAAAAAAACTGCACTTCTGTAAATCTAATTCAGTAACTAATAACAATATCTTTCGACAATATCTCCGAACTATCGATACTTGTTCCATATAACTTACTGATAAATCGATATGCTATTCCCCCTCCTAGTCATTACTAACCTAAAAAAGAAATTTAAAATTTTGTTTTTCACCGGTAATTAGATTTTTTTTGTTAAAATAAAAAGTGAATAGTTAAATTTACTCGTTACGCCATTGTTGGGCGCGGTAACCACAAAATACGAAAGGAAGCGGTAACATATTTCAAAATGTAAGTATAAAATAAATACCCTAGGTAAATTCATATAATACGCAAAAAGAGCGCATCCTTTATTGGTATGTAAAAAATACTTATTAATTCTTTCAGATATTTATAATCCATAGAAATGACGACAAATCAAATGCCAATAGGAGGAAGGTTATCCGAAGATCTCTGGTTTGCCTACAACACATTAATACCGGTACTGAGCCACCTTGAAATTGAGGATTTGCTAAGAGTAGCGCAAGTTTGTAAATTATGGCGCCGAATTGCTTACGATGATGAATTATGGCATTCAGTGATTTTAGGGACATGTGAAGAACACTTAGCTTTAATGGTGGATAGATTTGGTGACAAAGTTCGAAACATAGAGGTAGATGGGTTATCAAGAGCTACAGTCGTAAGTATGCTTACTATACACAAAAATTTCTAAAAAAAAAACAATAAAAATAGAAAGCAGCTATGGCGCCCCTGACTATATATCTGCCTCTTTAGCGGACAATATTGAAATTGTATGGTGAGAAATGTAGGGGGTCATCCATAAATTATGTCACACCTTAAGGGGGGAGGGGTGTACAGGATTGTGGCATTGTGTGACAAGGGGTATGGGGGGGCCATCAGTCTTGTGACATCACATGTAAAAATCTAAATTATTAAAATGTACAACCTAATTTCTTATCCCCCATTATTAATATAAATAATTATTCGTTAATTAGTTTTTTATTATGTCAATTATTTAAAATATTTGATTTAATGGTTACTCTATTAAAAAATATTGGAAATACTGTTTGAATTTTTAATGTAAAATTTAAAATATGTAACATCACACTAGGGAAGGAGATCTACAAATTGACAGTTGGGGACGAGGTAGGTAGGTAGTAGGTTTAAAGTGAGTGGACTTTTTACGCCCTCCACTGACATGTCTTTTGTCACCTTTAATTTCCCAATAGGATCGGACCAATGAATCGATACCAGAAGAGAGTTTAATCTCTTATCTGTGCACCGACACGACCTTGTTATATGTGTCCTGGTGTCCCTGTCTCCTGGAATATGACAACGGATTAGATCCATCATGCTATGCAGTTCTTTCTGAGGCCGATCTCTGCCATCCTATGAACTCTATCCGCTTTCTGTTTAAAGCCAGAAACTTATTCCTATAAAGTTTGCCGCTTCTGTTGGATTCAGAAACCCTTCCTAAGCACTGTTTGTTGGATGGATTAGCCCTCCGTAAACAGGCCCGATCAGGGGCACCTACGAAAGTGATTCACCGTTTCGTCACCTTTCTGCTGTGACGGGCACCTCTCGAAACGGATTATCCGTTTCGGTCAGAGCACCTTTATCACTTTTTTCCTATAAAAGCGGTTCTGTCCATTTCTGTTTGGAGCTAGAGAAGTAAAGTCCCGGCAGAGGCCCGCATTACGCAGTAGGCTAGATACTCTGAGAGGTCCTACTCAAGGAGTTGAGCCCTGTTTAAGGCACAGGATGTCATTCACTCATCAGCGACTAATCTAACACCTTGTAGTTCATCTTAGTTCGGATCTGTTCCATAGTGGCAACAAGAGTGCCGATAACCAGCAACTTTAGCGCATGTTCCAAAATCCTACTGGCCAACCAAGACGATTGTACACAGCGTTGTAGGGACGGGGAGGGGTAAATCATGAAGTCTGTATGACGTAATTTATGGATGGCTCTTAATTACCATGCCTGACAAAAAAATTTCACCTCCTGGGGGCAGACATTTTAATGATTATTTATTAACAAAAAATTTTTTTAGACAATTTTTTTTATTATTGTTCTTTTTTTTAATACTTAAAATAGGTAGATTCATTCTATTCTCTTTGGGGTGGCAAAAAATTCTGGTCTGCTTAAATACACACTCAAAAAGCAGTTTTTTTAGTGTGTTAATACTCAAAATAGGCAATTTTGACACTTTTTAAAGTGATTTCTCATACAAAATTAATTATTCAGATTTCAACATCTCGTTTCGTACACCAAAAACTGAGCTACGTTCCTGTCTCTGATGTTTCATAAAATATGGTAAAATAAATTAAAACTAACTTTATAACTAAATATCAAATAAATACTTATTGCTCACATAATAGATGCAGAAATGTAAAATATTTTTTGAATAATAGTGATATTAAAATAATCTAATAATAATACCTATATGTTTTTACCATCTACCTAAAAGGAAAAGTTTACTCTTCCTACTTTTAGTGATTTATCACGTCTGAAATATAATTGGGGACAATAAAGAGCCGATTTGACTAACCAGAACTAACCATTACCGACCAGAACTGAGGGCTTTTGAATTTGTCTAAATTATCCCTACGTTTAATTAAGCCATGGCAGAATTTCGGCGTGAACAGAAAAATTTAGTGTTGCTACTTTTAGTAATTTAGCACGTCTGAAATATAATTAGGAGAAATAAAAACCTGCTTTAACTAACCAGAACTAACCATGACCGACCAGAACTGAGGGCTTTTGAATTCTTCCAAATTATTACTACGTTTGATTAAGCCATGGCAGAATTGCAGCCTAACCGGAAAAGTTTACTGTTTCTCTAATTTAGTGTTTTATCATGTCTGAAATATAATTGGGGAAAATAACAAGCCGCTTTAACTAACCAGAACTAACCATGACCAACCAGAACTGAGGGCTTTTGAATTTATCTAAAGTATTCCTACATTTGATTAAGCCATGGCAGAATTGCAGCCTAAACGGAAAAGTTTACTGTTTTACCTCGGTTTCTACTTTTAGTGATTTATCACGCCTGAAATATAATTGGGAAAAATAAAAAGCCCCTTTAACTAACCAGAGCTGAACATGACCGACCAGAACTGAGATCTTTTGAATTTGTCTAAATTATGTCTGCATAGAAGTTAATAAAAAATTAATAATTTTCAATATGGTATTTATTTGGTTGGTTCTTGGGTCGTCAAAATGGTCGGTGTACGACACGGGACACTGAAAGCATAAAATTGATTAAATCATTCACTGTACAAAACGAAAATATTTTAAGTAAATTTCTGAAGTGTATGAAACTGAAAAAGACTCCTCTTTCTTTATAAAGATAAAGTAAACAAAAACTTTGCTTTTGTTTTAATGGTACCTACATAATATAGGTTTTTTGGGCCACCTAATTAAAATATGATGTCAGAAATTATAAAAACTACCCCTATTTTCATCCCTCTTACCCCCTACGTTTATTAAATCAATGAATTTAAATCTGAATGGAAATTTGATATACAAGGGGATCGGGTAATCAAATTGCTGCAATTTGAACCCATCTTACCCCGTAGGCAAAATTGTCTAAAAACATGATTTTTCACCCCTAAAAAGTTGTTTTTACTAAAATGCTTGTTTGTGGCAATATGAAAAGATTATAGGATTGTCTGTTTTTAAAGAATTTTTTTATCATTTTGAAAGAATTATTAAAATTTTGTCATATATGTATAAATATACAAATATATTAACCATTTATATTACAATGAATCTAAATAATATAAACTATATATACATATATGACAAATTTTCAATAATTCTCTTAAAATAATAAAAAATTTCTTTTAAAACAGACAATCTTATGAGCTTTTCATACTCGTATTGCTACAAAAAAGACTTTTTAGTGTAAACAAATTATTAGGGATGAAAAATCATGTTTTTTTAACCATAGGCATACTACGGGGTAAGATGGGTTCAAATTGGGGCCATTTGATTTTCCGATCCCCTTGTGTATCAGATTTCCATTCAGATTTAAATTAATCGATTCAATAAATGTAGGGGGTTAGAGGGATGAAAATAATAATATATAATTATAATTTCTGACATATTTAAATTAGGTGGCCCAAAAAACCTATATGTACCATTAAAAATGGAAAATAAACTTTTTTTTAGCGAAATGTATGTTTTAGGGGTGTATGGTGTAAAAAAATGGTAAATTTAGCCCTTCTAAGCCCTCAAGTATAATTTTTGATATCATATTCAAATTCAGTGGCCCAAAATACCTATATGTACTATTAAAAATGGGAAAAAACTTTTTTTTAGGTAAACATATGTTTTAGGGGTGCAGCAAGTAAAAAAGGATGAATTAGCCCTTCTAAGCCCTCAAATGTAATTTCTAATATCATATTCGAATTTAGTGGCACAAAAAACCTCTATGTACCATTAATGTTGGAAAAAAAACTTTTTTCAGCGAAATGTATGTTTTAGGAGTGTAGGGTGTAAGAAAAGCGTGAATTTAGCCCTTCTTAGCCCTCAATTGTAAATTCAAAAATCATTAAAAATGAAAAAAGAAACGTTTTTTAAATAATTTTATGCTTGGGGGATAAAAAGGGTTAAAAAATGGGGTAAAAACACCACCTTTTGTAGGATCCGATATTCCTTTCAGACACTTTGTAGTTGATCTCTTTCTAAGGAGGATGCAAAAGGTTCCATCTCAATCATTTCTAGATTTGAAGCATTTTTTAATAGATTTACCCGTATTATTATTTTTTTCGTAAATCTTTAAGTATCCGGCATTGCTGTTTTAAAAACACATAGTTTATCATAACTTCCAATCAAACATCGTGTTTTATTTGGATTTATCAGGCTTTTTCCACATGAAACCGAACAAGCGTACGAAAGGCAAAAAAACCAGAGTTATAACCTCTCTCTCTCGCTCTTCGTGTGAATTCTAGATTACAGAGATCCACTTTCGTGCTCAAAATTAAAATGTATACAGTTTTTTAATTTATCACATTTATTTTTTAGAGATCGATAGCGAAGAATTTTAGAAAGTTGCCTCGTTTACGAAGCGCAGTTTTAGCGGATTGCCGTTTAGTAAAATTAGATCGAATACTTGACGCATTAAATCCGAATATTGAAGTCTTACACATTGAACAAACCCATAGAGAAACTCTCGAAACTTATTCATTAGAATTTCTAAGAAGACTTCCAAATTTGAGATATTTCGGCATCACGACATTTTCTTCGCTTCAACCAGACACAGTCGAGGCATTAAAAGAATTAAAAAAATTGACACATTTATTTTTGTATGACGGGCATTTTCAGTTTCCATTTGAAATATTTCGAGAGCTACCTGCTTTAAGAGTTTTGCAGTTAGGCGGAGAAACTAAAGATTTTCTCGATCGTGATCCAGACTTTATATATTTTGTTTTTGAAAATCTTGTAAATCTTTGTAAACTTAAGTTAGAAATCTACCCAGTTTGTAGTTACAATTTTTTTAAAGCTTTAAATCGGCTTCCAAACTTAAGAGAATTGGAATTACATGGTGAGATAATCTCTAGGTACGACGGAAAGGATTTTATTCAAGGCTTAGCGTCTTGTACAAATATAAAAATCCTAAAAATAGAGATGGATCCAGAACTCGCTGCTGGACGCACAATCTTTGATTATGCTATGCGCAACAGTGCGTTGCAAAAGGCTGTTCTGAAATTAAAAACATCCCTTGAATGTTTCTATTGGTCGGTATCGGGATTTTATGTAAAAAGAATTAAGGACATTTTGGGTCCGGATAACTCTCTTGTTTTTCAGAAATCTAGGACTACACCTAGAACTTTTAGGGATATTAGCGCAATATCAGTTGATAAGCTTCAAAAAAGATTAGGAAAAAATATGCCAAACACGAAAGTTGTTGTGTTTGTGCAGCATTATAATTATAGAAATTGCTTAAAATGTAGGGTGAATAATAGTACAGTAAAAATATTTGGTTCTAACTGCTGTTAACTTTTTTGTTAATACTTTTAATTCTGTTAATTTATTTAGACCAATTAGGGTAATTTGAATTTATGCATAATGGATTTAATTTTAGTATTTTGAATAATCGTAAGAATGGGACATAATATTTAAGAATCAGAATTTCTACTTATGCAGATAAGTACAGCGTTTTTCAAAGAGTCTGCATTATATGGAATTTTTTTGCTATTAAATTCAATAAAATTTGAGTTTGTCTTTTAGTCTAGTATCCGAATATTTGCCAGATGGATATAAACAATTTTTTAATCAAAAATAGTATGTAAATACAAGTATCCCCAATAGCCCCTATAATAATTGAAATTTTTTTATGCGCATGCCCCAACTTCCGCCGTATTTTTCGGGCACTTTATTTACAAATGTTTGAGCAGTGCATATGTTTATAAAAAAATAGTAATATATCAAGTAATAATAATTTTTTATAAACAGTTCGATTCAAATTACTGTGCATACATAATAAAATAATAATACAAATATTTTAATTAAAATATATAATGTAATCTATAGGGAAAGGGGCTAAAAACGTTGTTGTTATGGAGTATGCCGCAGTAAAACGCGTAGTAAATCCTTTCAGGAAAATTTATATTATTTTATTAGTTGTCCAAAGCCTTGTTTTGAATATCGCCAAAAACTCATTAACATAAGTAAGCGAAAGCACTTAAAATTTGTCCCAAATATGGTAAATGCGATTTGTGGGTGAAGCGGTGTGGACGAGGTGATGGTCGATTCCAACGAATTGATAATGTTAATAAAGACATATATATTTGTTCACTTCATTTTGAAGGAAAATGTGGTCCAACTACAGAATATCCAGACCCCGTCAGTTGTGTAAAAAAGAAAACTAGTATATATATTTAATTAATTATAAATATAATAGCTCGCGCTATAACCTCAAATAATAAATTTTGTCGTTTGGTAAAAGTCACTAGAACCTTGCTAAAAACATAGAAATAAGAATGTTTTTTTTGTAATTACTTTTACTTATTACCATGGCAAGTAGAATACAGTTCGACTTGACATTTTAATTATTATTTTCCTAACCTCTTAGCTAATTAGGCTTTATTTCCTCCTTGAGGACGACCATGGCACTTCAACCTTCGTCGTAACTGAACACAATTCTTCTACGGTAGGATGCACTAATGAAGCACCATCAATTAATTTTTCATTAAATTGCACTGTTATTAAAGGTAATAGTGCTTGTTACCAAGCCATATTTATAAAAAGTGTCCGAAACTTTAATATTGCCGCCTTTTTACATGGCAAACGCGCCGGCGCTGACCATATCATTTTTTAGCTAACCCATACGCGATATTTGTATTTACATGTTATATTTAATAAAAAATAGTTCTTATCCGGTTGGCAGATGGGTGAAGGTCATCTCTATTTGGGTTCTGTTCTAACAAAAATTTATATACTCTCCCATCGATCATTGGTACTAGTTAGTTCTTTAAATTCGATTGTTTAACATGGAGAGTTTAAAAAATAAATAAATAAGTTGGTTCTAATGCAATTTTCGATTCACCCTTGATGACGTTTATTTTTGCTCTATTTTCAGTAAATCAAGAAACTTTAAATATCTACGTCATCTTAGCCTTAACGCATTTATTAGTAAAATACTTAATAGTATTTTTGTTAGGATTTTTGCCTTTTTTACTATGTTTTTTCGAAATATCGAAATCAGGAATGGAAATTTTTGAGTGATGCAAAGATGAAATAATTAATAAAACCCCAGAATGTTGTCAGTAAAAATGCAAGGATCGCTGTTAGGTGGCAGTAACGCCGTGAAAACCTAAACAATCGCAATGCATTACGATACCCGTTTTCAGAGCAGTTACTGCCACCTAACCAAGACTTCTGTATTTTTATTCCCGACATTCGGGGATTTTGGCATATGTTTACTATGTAAAAATCTAAAAATGGCGGTTTTTTATTTGTAAAAGTGGAATAGTTATGTGCATCACTCATGTTAAATTTTTCCAGCTTTATTTTTAATATTAAAAAAAAAACAAGGTAAGGAAGGCAACAATTCTTAATAAAATACTATTAGGATGTAAGTATTTTACTAACAACTACGTTAATATGGGTTAGATGAAGTAGACTTTCAAAGTTATTTTTTTATTTGCCAAAAATAGGTGGCTCAGACTTTGTTCATGGATATAAAATTGCGTTAGTATTATTTAAAATTCTCTTAAATCATGTTATTCTTGGTCCATTTTTAAATTAAAATGTCAATTTTGACAGATAATTAGTGTCATTTTATCGAGCGAGTCGGCATGATTTTTTATCGAATTTGTAGTAGAAACCATACTCTAATTTAATTTGAATTTAGTAATAAGAAAATTGTTCCTATAATGTGCCAGACTGTATTAAGGATTTGAAAAATTTCAGAATTGATATTTTTTTCTTTTCACTATTCTTTTAGAGCAGCTTGGCTTAAAAAGCAACCTGAATTTGTCTTATATTAAATGTTAACTAAGTTTATTCTTTATGTTAAGATTTAAAAATTGAGCACACTAAGATCTAGGCCAGACGTCAAATTAAAGTTAAGAAATTGAAACAATGCGTTACTTTGCTTGTGATCTTTGAATTTGTCTAGTGATGCCTAAATAAAGCTTAGAAATTTGAACAATATAATATACTACTTGCGCATTCGCCATTACATCGCAAAATCTTACGAATTAGAGCCGTTTCACACCATTACATTTTTAATAACATTTCGGAGAAATAATATTAAAAATGTTTGCACGTTGCAAAATATTTATTTCAAAGACGTTCGCGAATTTTACAGAACAAATATTTTAGTCTGACGGCAAGTATAACCTCAGCAATCTTAAAAAAAAATGTAGCAAACAGGGGTGTTTAGTTCAGGTTTTAATATTTTTTGCTGCTTTGAACGAATATTATAAATACCGTCCATAATCCCGCCAAGGCAAGTGCAGTAGATACCCATGTTTGTATGGAGTTCAAATTAAAAACTCTACTAGAAAAGTTCATTATTTAGCATACTGAGAATTTCTTGGCCCTCTTGCCTTCTTTTGGGCCGTTCTTTGAAGCAAAGTTTTCTTTTTTCCATTTAGTTACTTATTAGCAAAAGAATTGTTAAAAATACACCTACTAATAGAGTTTTAACATCTATTTGGGTAGTTTTATAGGTAATGTTATTCTTTGGAAAAAGTCCATACAGAAATACTTTTATTTTTTATCAAAAATAGCAATGGAAAAGTGAGCAGTCCTGCAAACAAAAAAAAATGTTTTTTATGTAAAATAGAGTTTCTGAAAATCAACAGTAGAAACATGCCAAGCAGAAACGAAGACGACTGTAGGGCACAGTACACACGTCTCGACTAATAGACGATTACTGTCGGCTCATGACCTGTCAGGCTACTGTGAGCGGGGCTGTACATCGCGTCACAGCTACCATATTGGATCAGTTCGCGTATTTGCTGGAAAGTCCTTGTACACCTGCGTATGTAATGAATGTTATCGAAAAAATATTATCATTACAAACATAAATTTATTGATACATCTGTTATTTTTGAGCTTAAATCTGCTAGCATTCCTGCGCGCAGAAATGATTTTAAAAAACACAACTTTTAGATCTTAAAATAATTTTAAAAATAAATCCAACGGTTGTAAAGACCATAGGCGATAATGTCAAGTTATCTGTCCTATTTTTATAACTATTCTCAATACTAAAAGTCAAATCCATGCTGCATAAATCCAGTTTTATAATCCCCTAAAATTGTTTATTATTAAATTATTGCAGTGGTTAAAGGATGTGTTGTTAATGGTTAGGTCATTAAGGATATTTTTAGTGATACTCCAGGAAATGCTTTTCATTAAATTCTCGATAAAAGATAAATCAAGATAATATAATTTAAAACGGCAAATATTGTTTGTGATTTTTTACTAAAAAATCTACAGGACATAATTCTGAACATCTTGCATAATTGTTATATTTTGTTACCAAAGTAGTATTTAAGTGTTAAATCATAATTAAATAAATATATTTTCTTGTTGAATTTTTTTTAGTTTTTTTTTCTAATATTTTTGCAATATTTGCATTTGAATACAGGATGTTACGGAAATGATTTAAAAGTTAAGTTACTTTTATGTAGCGTAAAGGTAAGGGGCACCATCTGTTATGGATGTTTGACTGAAAAGCGGCCCCAGCATTAATTAAAGAGGCGCTGGTGTATCGGAGGATATGGTGTACACCAATGAGCTTGACCGCAATATATAAAGTGAAGTTTAAAAACAATCATCTGAAACATCAACGCCATCTTAATTTGCTAAAATTTGAGGGCCATTTTAGTAACACAGAGATGGTGCTTCTTATTTTACCCTTCATAGTTACTTTGTATGTGCTAGTACTTAAGACAGTGGCGTGTCGTGAGGAAGGGCTCTGGTTCCCCGCCCTTCCAAAAAAATTATTATCTTACAATATATGTTTACATTTACACTTAATTTTCATCGATGGCTATTTTTGCAAATAAATCGAAAACGGTGACAGACACGAGAATAATGCAAGAGACCAGAAAGCTAAACAAAAGAACAGAGATTTCAAATTTCATACCGAAATTTATACAGGGCGCTCCAAAAAAAAATCTGAAAGTTAAAATTGTAGTCGATTCAAGAAAATGTAACACCCTGTATACTGCGACCGATAATTTTCATACTTTATTGTGGAGATACTAAACTATATACTAAAACATAATTGATGTACCAAATTTGAAAAAATTATCACCGAACATAAGAGAGAAAACGAAAAATGCGAGAAAAAAAACTTTGCCAACCCGTATAATCAAAACGACGCCCTTTAGACCATGCATATATTTGCATTTTTTTCTTATTTTGACGACTACTATCGCCCCCTGAAATATCTGCATGAAATTAATTAGCACCCTGTATAGTATATAACTAAGCAGACAATAAGAATCATTTTCTTAGAGATCGAACGCTGCCGCGCTGTTAGAACAACACCGATACGTCACGGTTTTATATCAGTTTGCCATATTAGACCGTGACGTATCGGTGTTGTTCTTACAGCGTTCGATCTCTAATAATATTAATACCAAAAAAGTTACGACGAAATAACGGGACAAATGTCCATAATAGTAACAAAAGTTTATCATCAGAAGATGTATTTCAGTCAGTGTTCTAACTGTACCAAGTTTCATTCAAATCGAAAAACCCGATTTGACAATAAAAGGAAAATTCAAATAGAGCCGTTTTGGATCTATATTTATATTACATTTTTGTCTTATTTTTGCCTAAAGAATCTTCCATTAAGTGATGGCAATAAGATATAAGTGTAAAGTTAAATATTTAAAACAAATTATACTGCACCCAATGTCTATAGTACGTATTTATCGGGCAACCCTTGACTACTAGACCGTTGGATCATTTCTTTCTTTAGTTTTTATACTTGAAAATGGTAACTACGATACGAATGATGCTACATAATCCACATGATGAATCAAGTGTCAAAGATTTTAGCACAAAATATAGCAGCAAAATACAATATTAGCCTCATTTTAATGTGCTCTTAAACAAAATAGTTTTTGGTAAATATGTATTTCTGAAATTAACATGAAACCACCCTTAAATGGAACATTTTTTTAACTGTATTCCAATATTTCCGATGCTAGACCTTCGTAAGTTTTTTAAATGTTCTTAAAATAACTTCAACCACAGTATATGAACAACAGACCAGTAGAATCACTCGCCGCTCGGGCGACTCGCCCCCGCCTGAACCGCAGCAACATAGTTTGCTGCGGATGTACACCGTATCCCAGATAGATTAGTGCGTGCGATGTCGACGAGTTGTATAGGGTGGATCGATTTTTTAGCGTGTCGTTATATAAAAGTTAGTTTGTGATTTCTTGGTGTTTTTTTTGTTCTTACTAGTGTATATACAATAACCAGTTATATTTTAATTTGTATTTTTTTATTATTATTTTTTTAATTGTAAGACTATTTCCATATATATTAAATTTTTGTTAATAATGAGTCTTTGTTGTGTGCCGGGTTGTTCCAATAAATCAGGTGGTGATATATCATTTTTCAGATGTCCAAAAGATGCAAGAAGGTAAGAAAATTATTTCTTTTGTATCTACTTTTATTAAATATATTATTCCATTAAAATTATTTTAAACAGTGTTAAGGTGGGCATGCGGAACTGGGGAAAAAGTTGCGACCTTGGTTGCTAAGATAGGTATTTAGAAAAACCTAAATTTGAAAAAATATTTTTTTTCTGGCTTTAAGAGATATTAAAAATAAATAACGCATTTTTATTGGCACTTTTAAAATTCTACCGATGGCGTTTTTATATTTTAAGTACGACTTTTTGTTTTTGAAAAGCCCTCTTTAACTTAATTTTTATATAGACCCGCAAAAATGTGGGAGGTGTGTTTGTATGCTTACGAAACATGGACAATAAGAAGGATACGTTAACATTACTGTGTAGCAATTTTTTTAAAAGTCCACACTTTTAGGAGTATACTCGCTAATTTATAAAGATCGAGAACGATGTTTTTTGCAACATTGTGCAATTTTTTTGTGAAATGAAACACGCAATAACCATATCTATTAAGTCATCTTAGTTTCAGGAGTCCAGTTATACGTAGACTTATTGAAAAGCTGTAATATGATTTTTACAGAAACTTTTACAAATTTAAAATATATTTTTAA